>CAUYRH010085219.1:0-44971 GCA_963574655.1 Perodicticus potto
AAGTCATGGAAGAAGCCCAAGTGCCCATCGACCCATGAATGGATTAATAAATTGTGATATATGTATGCCATGGAATATTATGCAGCCTTATAGAAAGAGGGAGACCCTACCTCTTTTATGTTTACATGGATGGAGCTGGAACATATCTGACTTAGTAAAGTATCTCAAGAATGGAAGAACAAATATCCAATGTACTCAGTACTATTATGAAACCAATTTACAATCACTCACACTTTCATATGAAGAATAGATCACAACTATGGCCCAAGATGAAGAAAGGAGGAAGAGGGATGGATGGGGGGGGGAGGTCAGATCGAGGGAAGTGAATGGTGGGATCACACCTATGGTGCATAATGCAAGGGTACATGTCAGATCTATTAGTATAGAGTATAAATGTCTTAACACAATAATTAAGTAAACAAGATGAGGTATATATTAACCAGTGTGATATAAGTGTTCCTAATTCTATATGAAATCAACACATTGTATCCCATAAATGCATTAATGTATACATGATCTATATGTTTATGACTTAATAAAAAAATAAAAAAAAATCTGAGCTCCAACTGGGTAAGCAAACCTGAGTAATTTTACTTTACATTTGCAAAGATGAACTACAGATAAATAAAAATTACTCTACAAAATTCAGCTAAAATTAACAGAAACTTTTAATTGACTATAAAAATAAAAAATCAGCCGAATTAATCAGTCCCTTCACATTGATTTTCTCTTTGTAGACATTAACTACCTTTAGTGCACATAAGCACACAGTAGTTTTAAGATCTTAACCCATGAACAGAGTATTGGTATCAGTTTCATAAAGCCAGTAGAAGAAATCAGCAAGACAGCTCAGATAATCAGAACATAGGTTCACAGATAGGGAGAGAGGAAAATGAAAATTCATGGGTCGAGTATGAGAGATATGTGTTATTAGCTATGCTATCTATGATTTTAAAATAAGGGACAAATATAAGCAAGAAAAAAGCTAACCTAATTCTAAGAGGGGAGTTCCATTTTGCTATATCACATGTTCTCAAAAGGGCTAGCTTGGGTTGATTACATCTGTGCTTACTGGGAGAAACCTGACTAGATGGGCTGGTTGAATGGAAAACAGATGACCTGGACATTCTTGTTTTGTTTGTTTTTGTTTTTGAGTGCATAGAAACTAACTCTTAAGAATTAAGAAGCTAAGTGATATGCATTGGTGTTGAAATTGAAAGTTAAGTTTTCAAATAAAACTACTCACATTTTTTGCTACCTTATGCTATTCTGTATTTTCTGTAATATTCAGTAACCTGGGCCAATAGTTTAATGGGCCTCTCTGATATAACAGCAGTAATGATATGCTGTATCATATCATATCACAGCACTGTCTTCCATGTATAGGTATCTAAGGGTGGTTTATTGCAAAGAATAGTGGAGATAAAGGCTTTATTCCCAATCTTTCTGAATGATCTTTGGAAAAAACTAATTGCTTTTACCCTGGATGTTATTTGCCAGTTCCCAGTAAAATGAAGAGATGACTAGACAACTGTTTTTTTTTTTCACACGGATTCACAGAACCCCAGGAATTTTCCACTATACTTCATGAGACCAGTATGGAAAAAAAAGGAAAATAGATAGTGGGACCTTGGTATTAATTGTTTTATATTTAGGTTCCATAAAAGATTCCATCTGAAGAAAAAAATTGAGGATTAAACATACCTGAATTACATGATTTCTAATGTCTCTTTAGTAACAAAATTTTCAATATTATGCTTATAATTGTGAACAGTGAATTACTTAGAGCAGTGATTTTCAACTGGTGTGCCTTGACAGGATCTTAGGTGTACCACAAAAATGTTTGAAGATAAGTAATTAAATTATGTTCAAAATAAATAAGTTCGAAGCATAGTAAGTATATTCTTTTTTTACTCTTCTTTGAACAACACAATTTTAGCTAAATTATGAAGTTTAACTATAGGTTCAAGTGTGTCATGAGATAAAAACAGTTGAAAAACACTGACTTAGAGAGTAGAGTGGGGTACTCTAAAACTAATTTTTCTGCATTTCAAGATTGTTGACTTAAGTGTACCCAAATAGCAGCAGTTGGTAAACCATACTTTTTCATTTATATCTGGTTCAGTATCACATGGTGTGTGGTAAACAGAAAAATGCTCCTGCCAGAAGATAACCACATCATAATCCATGGAACCTGTGAAATTCTTAGAAGAGTATCTAAGGCAGAGTCTTTGCAGATGTAATAAAGTTAAAGATATTGAGACAGAGAGTTTAAATTGTCAGAGTAAGCCCTACATGCAGTCACATGTACCCATATAAGAAGGAGGAGGCAGGCAATTTGACACAAAGAAAAGATGGAGCAGAAGAGGTTTGAATACGCTAGCATTGAAGATTGGAGTGATGTAGCCACAAACCAAAGAAAGCCAGCAGACACCGGAAACCGGAAGAGGCAGTGAACAAATTCTGCCCTTAAAGTTTCCACAGGGAGCATGGCTTTGCTGACATTTTTATTTCATCCCAGTAATGTGAATCTCACACTTACAGCTTCTGGAACTGTAAGAAAATAAACTTCTGTTATTGTAACCTATCAAGTACACAAAAGGAGATGGATGACAGGGTTTGCAAGATCACCGACAAAGACCATTGACTTCATCTTTTGGAACATATTAACTACTATTTGTTCTAATATTTAGTAGTCTGAAACATGGGCCCATTTTTTAAGTAAACCTTTTATTAAAATGACTCCTATGTACAGAAAAAATAATAAGCGTAGAGCTTGACAACTTTTTTAAATTTAACGTGTCTGTATAAGCAGCTAAAGGAGCAATCCTCATCCCCATTCTCGTCACTAACACCTCCACTGAAATCACTTTATTGACTCCTAACACCCAGTAGATTCACCTTCCATTTTTTCTCTGTTATTGAAATAGAATAATGTAGCATATGATTTTTTGGTCTGTCTACTTTTACTTAACATTATATCTGTGGCATTCCCCTATGATGCTGCGTATATTAGTGGACTATTTACTCTCACTGATGTATAATATTACAATGCACGGCTATACCACAGAGTGTTTATCCCTTAGTGGTCATTTGGATTATTTCTACTTTTTAACCAATATAAATAGCACTGCTGTGAACATTCATGGAACATAAGTAACTATTACTTTTGATTAAACAGTTCCCGAGTTGAAAATTCCAGACCATAGGTTATGTATATTTAGAGCTGAGTATTTAATAATAATAAAACTATCACTTCAAAATCACTCCTTGACATTAAGTATATATGTCTCAAGTATCTTTCTGTTATTTGGCCTTAAAATTTCAGATTACTAAAAAAAAAAAAAAGAAAAAATTGCAGGTTACTTCTTGCCTTCATCTAGGAGGTTGATGAAGGTTCCATAAGACCCTTAAGTCCTTTGATTAGATGTTCTTAGGGAAACTGGCTAAACTCAGAAGTCACAGTCTTCTGTTTATTATACTTTGTAAAGGTCAACATAACGTAATATTTTTTAACATCAGAATCAAAAAACAAGCTCAGACTTAGTATGTGGCACTTTTGAAGTTTATCTTCATATGATTTTCTAGGAAGAAAAACATCAGACTCACAAAAGCCCACAGTAAAGATGACATGTTATCCCTAGAGGTATATCTAAGACATCTTGATAATCTTGTAGATTCTCATATAATCTGGAAGGATGTGAAAGTATAGTGAAGTGGATGTTCTCAGGCATGAATAGGGGCAAAAAGATGAAAATATAATTAATGCAATTATGATTCTTTGAAATGTTTCCAACACCTCCAAGCCAGCAAAACAATGGTGAATTTTCCCTTTTTTCAGCAGAAATAGACTCCTTATTACCATTCTGCTTTGAATATAGGGTATTTGGGTCCGTTTTTTTTTTTTTTAGAACTGCCTTTTACTCTTCTCTTCCTCCTTAAGATAGTAAAGCTCTGAGTGAATATAAAAGATTTTATAAAATGCTAAATGATAAAGTTTACAGAGAGAAGGTCCAGATTTTACACTGTAATACTGTCGGATTGGGACTGCCAGAATCAAGGGTCTGAGGGTTTACAGACTCAGAATGAAGGCATATACAGCACTTAGCTCTGGAAATTAGGTCATGTTAACAGAAGCATTTGACTGCTCACTTTGCATCTGAAAGTCCAATATTTGAGGAAATGTGACTATTTTAACAACAGGCTTGTGTCAGCAGTTATAAAAATGAGGTCTGGAAGCCCTGAAATAGTCCTCTTTCCTTGTTGTCTTTGTCCTTCTAATTATTCCAGATTGTATTGGAATATCTGTCTTTATCCCACACCTTACTTCTCACCCACTAGTGGTCCTTAATTAAGAACTAATTTGTAAAGGTCAAACCAAAGCCTGAAAGCATCACAAGAACTCAGGATAATACACCCATATTGCTGAGTAGCTAAAAGGTACACAGCTTTTGGCTAGGCACCGTAGGCACAGGTATCTTTTTAATAAACACGTTCAATGAAGAAAAAACTGAATACATGAATCTGTTAAAAATGAATCACATTTTTAAAAAAGACATTATTGATTGCTTTCTCCACTGTAAAAGTACACAGTTGAGAAAAGGCCCTATAGTAAACACTTCTCGGATACTTAAAATGTGTTAAAAATAATCACTCCATCATTCAATACTTATTAAGCAGGGCACTTTTATAGGCATAGAGGATATAACAGTGAACAAAACAGACAAAACTTTCCCCTCACGAACTTACATTTTAAGTAAAGGGAGATATGCAATAAAAATAAATTTAATATATCTCATAAACCAGTGGTGATAAGAGCTAAGGTGTAGGCTGTAATTTTAAACAGGTGGCCAGAGAAGTTCATACAGAACAGTGACATATGAGCAAAGAACTCAAGAAGGTGACTTGGTGGGGGGAACCATTAGGTAGCTGTGCGGAAAGCATCCCAGGCAAAGGGCACAGCTAGTAAAGGGTTAGCACAAGACATGGGAGAGGGCGTGTCTGTTGTACCGGCAGTACTGTGCCCTAAAGTGGAGCAAACAAGTGGAAAACACTAGGAGACAGACCGAGAGGTTAGGATCTGATGTTTAAATACAAGATTTTTATGAGGAATGCAGCAGGTGTGGTGAGAAGTAGTCAAATTTGGGGCCTATTTCCAAGGCAGAGTTAACAGAATTTGCTGATAGACTGGAGTGTATGAGATTCTGCCATGGAGGAAAAATGGGAAGTGTCAGGTAGGGGACGGAAAATAAGGAAATTATCTGGGGTTGGCTAAATGTGATATGTCTATTTAGACCAAAAGTAAAAAGGCCAACTAGGCAGACTGATATATGACTCTGAAGTTCAAAGGAGAGGTCCAGGTTGATGATGAAAATTTAGGAAAAATGGATGTAAAGATGATATTTAAAGCCCCGGTATTGGGAGAGCGATCCCAAGGCAGGAAGCACACAAAGACAAAATGTCTGGTGCCCTCCAATATTGGGCAGCATACAGATTTTATGAATCTCATGACAGAAGCATTCCATAAATGGTTTCAAAGGCATTCTGAATGAGGTGACAGCTTAAAACAGAATACTGCAGGGTAAATTCATGTGATTTTCAATGTCATATGCACATATCAATTTCAATATGGCATATTTAGCTCGGACTATACATATCTTATGTTTGCATATTCCCTAAACTCGAAACTCTAGGGAAAAATATCTAATAAACAAGACCCTACATCATTCCTCTTATATAAATTCTGATTCTTTATCTTTGGAATATACTAATAAAAACATTATAAATCATATATTTTATTTCCACCTCTACCCTTGTTGTCTTTCGAATTAAATTCACCAGAGAAGGCTTCTGAAAGGCTGTGATATTTAACTGTCACATACACATCAACAGAACATCTTTTCCATCCTTTCTTGGCACTTGCTTTCAAAATCACTAAAGATACAGGTAATCTTAACGTAAGAACCAAAGCTTTTCCCAAGAACTGTGACATTAAGGAGTCAGTACTGAATGCTATCAAATTGTATACAATGCCTATATATGATATCAATAAGAATACCTTTCTCTCTTCTTAAGGAAACAGTATATCTCAATCAAGTTAGATATTATTTACCACTAGAAGCCTTAAAATGCAGTCACATTTTTCAAACTTAAAAATATTTAATCCTATAAAATTAAGATAGTCTGTGGGAAGTAAATTCTTTATAGAGACAAATAGTTGTTTTTGTTTTTGTTTTTGTTTTTAAATTAAAGAATCTACCTCATGAGATGGAGAGAATCATAGAAAACTCTATGGAAACCCATTAGTCTCCTATCTTCCACAGTATCTTTCATATCTTCTTAGAGGAATTATAATAGCACAGAGATAATAAATGACTATGTCTTAAAGTAAGACATGAGTACCCACAACAGCTGATTCAAACCCATAAATGAGCCTAGCCAAGACTAGGGCTTTTTGTTGTTCTCAAGTGGCCTTAATCTTGACTGATGGTTCACTAACTGTTGGTTGGGATGAGTGAGCCACATGTCTTTCATCATCTGGTGGTGGCAGGGTTCCAGGAGAACAAATGGAAGCATTTGAGGTCTAAGCTTAGAAATGGCACGATGTCAATTTTAAAACATTCTATTTGTCAAAGCAAATACCAAGGTGAGACACAATCCAAGAGATGGGAACATAAACTCTACCTATTGATGGGAGGAAATGAAAAGACATCACCAATGGGCATGGATGGGCTTGTTTACTTAGACTGGAGCAAGAGGGAAAATGTTAGGAGAGGAGCTCAGAGAGATAGGCAGTGGGGAGATCAATAGTGGAAGCAGAGAGACCAGTTAAGAGGCTACTGAAACAATCCACCAGAGAATTCAAACCATTGATTTTCAAGTAGCAAACTCCCAATACAAACTGCCTAACAAAAATTTTACCTTAATGAACAAGCACCTAAAACTCAAAAAAGGCAAGCCTTACCAATATTCAGCTCTGAATAGTTTGTTGTGTTCATGTTCTAATGCCCTTGTTCTTGCCACCAAGTAAAGTTTAGTTTTGTTTTACATAACTCAAGATATAGAATAAAAATAAAGTAAAATTTGAATCAGTAGCAATTTCTACAGTTCATTCTCAATTTATGTAACATATTTTTTAAATTCCAAAGATATATGTATATATATGTACATATATATGAGGCATTATTATTATTTTTAGAAAATCCAAAGATTTAAATTATCCAAAATAATTTCAATAAATGATATAATAAACTGAAAATCAAATGACAAGGAAACTAACCACTGAAATAACAACACAAACGTAGAAAATTGTTTGTAATGATTAAACCATATATTTGAAAGCTTATACATCTCACAGCAACGTGTTTTAATGGATGATGGTACCTGGGACATTTATAGAACTGTTTTCTCTATAGATTCACCTGTCTTTTACTTTTAGCTCATTAATTATATGAGAAAATAACCATGACTAGCTTGGAATTATCTTATACATTTTTCTTTGTGGTATAGAAAGCATGTCAAAACCTCTAAAATAATTCTTACAAGACAAAAAATAAATAAACACACAAACAGATGCTACATAATGAATCCCTAGACTCTTAAAATTTAACAAGAAAAAGTGAAAACTGCATTTCAACTTTACCCATAAATATAAGATTTAGTATTGCTTGACCTGAATAAAAAAAGTTAACTAAAACACTTCTATAACATGCTTGCATTTCTTGTACGCATGTCTTTATCATTTCAACCTTTTCAGTGTGTGATTAAGAAGTAAGAAATGAAACAGAGCCCTACTTAACGTATTGCTGACTGGTCAAGAGTTACCAGGTAACATGGATAGTTTCTGTGTAAAACTTCCAGTCAACAGAATATTAAGATGTTAGAGGCACTAAGTGATTCTATACTGTAAGCAGCTGAAAGATGAGTAGGGGAGAAAGAATAAAATAGGCTGAATTTGTGACAACTGGGAATTGAGATTGGGAGAAGTAATTCAGGGAATAGCTACTATGTTAACACATTGCTGACAGGCAATTTTACACAGAAACTATCCATGTTACCAGGTAACCTGTGACCAGTCAGCAATGTGTTAATGTTGCATGATGCAGAAAACAGGAGAAAGAATCCCATTGTGAAAGTTTAATGGAACAAAATTCCATAATTTACTTTGGAAACTTAGCTCAAAAATCTTCAACATCGCCAAAGGATTAGACTTATTTATTTTCTATCAACTCGTACTGCCATTCCTTTATTAAGTATGAAAGACATCAGTTTTATAATACAATTATTTTAATCCATGACTTCATTCATTCCATCAATGTTGACTACGTGCCATTATATGCAAACTTCCTTTATATGTACAGATTAAAAGTAATTAATTGTCTTGTGTGAATTAAGGGAAAGGAGAATTGAAGATTTGCTGATTGTTTGCCATGTTTCAGGACTGTTTGGGGGTGCAGTTCAAATTCTCACAGGAACCCCAGGAGTTCAACAGTTAATGTAATTTGCCCAATGCCATTAGTTGAAATGTTCAAGAGCCTGGATTAGAGCATAGAACAGTAGTTCTCAACCTTCCTAATGCCGCAATGTGTTTTCATTGTTAAAAAGGGGTCGCAACTCACAGGTTGAGAACTGCTGGCATAGAACTGTCCAATATTAACACCTATAGTTTTTCCATTGCTGGCATAGAACTATCCAATATTAACACCTGTAGTTTTTGCTTTGAACTATATTATTTATGAGCTGAATAGTTTAATCAAATAAAAGTAATAAAAATTATTTTTACATAATCATGTGTTAAAACTATTTTTAACATTCACACCATGACACATACCCCCCAGTTCTAGGCTCCACTCTTCCCAGGTTCTTCAAATAACATAATCATAACATATTTATCCTTGATGTACATAAGTAGCTAAACATATAAGGTTCCAAGTTATAGCTAGAAAAGCTTTGAAATGTTCCTAATGATTACTTTTTTAAGTTCAGGTGAACATGTGGGTACACATAATTAGGTTACATAAATTGCTTATGTAATGTAAGGTTAAAGTGCATGTCGTGACTGTGGTCTTTCACCCAGAAACTGTTCCATATACCTGTCCAATGTACCCATTGGGTGGGTATGTACCCAACCCTTTTCCCCTCCCCGCTATTTCAATTTAACTTAGTTTTTCTCTCATGTGACCATGTACTAATCTACTAATCTACTACTTTCAAGCTGGTACTGAGTCCATGTGATGCTTATTTTTCCATTCTTGTGATACTTTGCTTATATTTTCTAAATCCACTCATGTTGTTACAATAAATACAAAATCTACATCTTTTTATATCTGAATAGTATCCCATAATATACATATACCACAGTTCCACTCATGTGTTGAAGAGCATTTGGGTTGTTTCCACATCTTTGCAATTGTGACTGTGGTGCTATAACCATTCACATGCAAATACCCTTATGGCAAAATGTCTTTTTTTCTTTTGAGTAGATATCTACTAAGGGGATTGTAGGATCAAATAGTAGGTCTACTTTTAGTTCTTTGAGAATTCTCCATACTACTTTCCATAGCAGCTGAACTAGACTACAGTCCTACCAGCAGTGGCTGAAATGTTCCTAATTATGGATAAATCTCACGGGAGACGTGACAAATGATTTGCAGGGAAAATCATTAAAGTCCTATCCACTGAGAAAAGTATGGGAAATCAGATCACTACATGTGTCCCTACGTTACTACTTTTGAGTTATACTGCTATTGCAGCTCATTGGTACATCGAGAACTCAGAATTTAGATAAATCTGACATTAAACCACTGTAAATTATTTCGTTTACACATTCATAATACTTCCTACTTGAAATATTTAGTCAAATTTAAAGGTGTCTAAGATAAATCAATATGACTGTTCAATAATATTTTTAACTCTTAAGTAATCTATAGTCCTAAAAAAATAAACTACACAAAACCCAGTGATATCAGACTGGGCCTTTGCCTGTCATAGAAAAAAAGTGTTTTGTTTGATATATTTCAGATTACCACTTACCAGATTTTCTCTGATATATTCCAAAATCACTCCCCAGGCAATTATGATGTACACCAAAGGTAGAGCACAATTACTTATATGATGATTGCCAACTTCATTGTCATCTCCTTCTTTTTAAATTTACACTGGAAATGGTGGGTTTGTAAGCATAAGGCTTTTCTGTGTGTATAAACAAATTTTAGGCAAAGCATTCTTAGTAATGTCCTATAATGTTAATAATATTTATCAATTTACCTTGTTTTTTCCTACCAACTTTATTTGTGCACTACAAAGCTTTTACTATTACTCTAAATTACGTCTGGGTGCTTTCTAGTTTTAAGTCTGTAATATGTAATTCTCAGTGATCAATTTAGTCTATGATTTGGATTTTTCTTATGCAAATTACCCTGTTAAGTTATGCATAATAGTATAATACTTATAAGACATTTTCTACCTCCTACTCATAAAGGGCTTTGTGGTGAACATAATAAGTGTACATTTATCTACTGCTACACTATTGGAATATTAAGTATTGCATACTTTTCTACAATAGAAATTGGAAAAGAAATTTCAAAAAGATTTATAGGTTTCCTTCAAGCTTAGGATATTACAATATCCAAACAACCACATTTTGACAAACACTGGCAATATTTTTCAAATTATATTGAAAATTATTTTCCTCTGAAATCTTATGCTTACATTTAAGACTCAATATTCAGCACACTTAATGTTACACTGAAGTATATCTTTTTCAGAAACAGAACTATTGTGCAAGAATACATATAAAACACATTTCCATTGTAAATTAGGTTTCACGTCTGTTGTAAGAAGATGATTGGGAGGACATATCCTAAGGTTTCCCTACTGCTCCAATTATTACTGTACCTGTCTCTTTCTAGCTTCCAGTGGTTCTAGACCCCGTGGTAATTCCATTGGCAAATAAAATTTGGATAAAGCAACTTAAGTCTTTCTAAGACATAGAAAAAAAAAGATAAAGTCCAAAGATATTTGACCTCATAGTCAGAAAATTAATAAAGAAATATATTTTATTTATTTATTTATTCATTTATCTATCTAGACAGAGTCTCAAGCTGTCGCCCTGGGTAGAGTGCCATAGCGTCACGGCTCACAGTAACGTCCAACTCTTGAGCTTAAGTGATTGTCTTGCCTCAGCCTCCCAAGTAGCTGGCACTACAGGCACCTGCTACAATGCCCGGCTATTTCTTTTTTTTTTTTGGTTGTAGTTGTCATTGTTGTTTGGCAGGCCCACGCTGGATTTGAACCCGCCAGTTCCAGTGTATGTGGCTGGCACCCTAGCCACTTGAGCTATAGGCACCAAGCCAGAAATACATATTATTTATTAAATTTAATTTAATTTAAGTGGTTTTCCCACACACACAAAAATAAGATTTATAAAAAGGGTATGTTTTTAAAATCCATATAAAGTTTTAGTGTTAAAAAGTGTGTTTGCTGGTGAAATCTGAATAAGGTTTGTTTTAACGTACCGTTGTTAATTGTTTCAATCTCAGTTTGCTTGTTTTGAAAATGTACTATATTTAAGTAAAATGCTATTATCAAGGGAAGCTGGGAGAAAGGTACAGGGGAAGTCAAGTATTTTGGCAAATTCTATTAGTGTAAAATTATTTCGAAATAACAAGTTTAAAATATGTTTTGTGAAATCTATTCCTGTATAAAGTTCCTTCCAGTCTCTCTGTTGCTTTACAATGCTATATACGTAAGTCATATTCAAGCGATAAATAACTAAGGCTCCAATGCCCAGTATCATTTTGGGAGACTTGAAGATATGTAACTAGCACTTCTTAATTTATATGATATTTTTTCTTATCTCGCAAAACAACACACTTATGTTCAAATATTCAACTGTTTTAAACTCTAATTTCCAAAATTCCCATTTACTTACTGGTTATTTTCTGAGTTTTTGGTTTTTTTTGTTTTTTTTTTTTTTTTCTGAATAGAGGTAACAGATGTCATTATTTCTTCCTTTTATTTTCCTAATGAATTAATTCCCTCAAGCATTATTCAGGTATAGGACTTACATCCTGAGTTTCCATTATAAAGAAGTTATTGAAATATGTGTTGTAAATAATTGATAAGAAATTCCTCGCAATGCCTGTGGCTAAGTGGGTAGGGTGCCTGTAGTCCCAGCTACTTGGGAGGCTGAGGCAAGAGAATCGCCTAAGCCCAGGAGTTGGAGGTTGCTGTGAGCTGTGATGTCACAGCACTCTACCGAGGGTGATAAAGTGAGACTCAGTCTCTACAAAAAAAAAAAAAAGAAAGAAAGAAATTCCCCATTTAATTCTTAAAGAATGCACTGACAATACTTTCTATCGTCATCATCATTATAGATGAAGTTTATCTCAACTTGATGTTTAGATATGGCTTGTAGCTCCCTCACTGTTGACATACTTGCTCAATTCCTTGAACATTGAACTTCTTCAATAAACATATTATAAAAAGAATTTGGCATTTGTATATAATTCAAAATAACTATTATTCTAGAAAAATTATTTCAAAATTGTATCTAATTATTTATAATTTGCTTTAGATAATGTATGCTAGTATCTAGTATACATTTATGCTAGATACATTCATGTATCTATTAATAATTTGCTTTAGATAATATATGCTTTTGTCTTACATAATGATGCTTTATAGCCATATTTTAAGCCATCATAACCATAATAACATATATTTCATTAAATTTTAATTAAGACAATACTAATATTGTGGGAAAACATGGGTATATTAATTTTTCTTTTAAGCATACTTTTTCTTAGTATATTGCAGCTTTTGTCCACCACTGGTTAGTGTAAATTCTGGCATATAAGATTAAATATCAATTTTAGAAAGATTAAAATTCAGGAAAATTTATGACATAAAATTTGCATTTATCAAGAAGATTACACTGCATTTGCACTCTATTTCATTTGTTTAAACTTTAAGGACATATAAATACTCCAGGTGGTCACACTGGATAATGAGACAGCAGATTGTTCCAAGTTCTTTTTCCTCACCTTTACAATCAATGTCTTCACATGGTTATTACAAAATCTACTGTTTAAAAATAGGATTATGTAGAACTATAGTGATTGGAGACATAAAGTCCATCTGAAGCAAACATGGATGATTTGAAACTTTTGTAAATTTCAAAACACATGTATAAAGTTCATGTGTTAGTGATATTTGTATAACTGGAAGGTCACCTAGTAAACTTCTAAGTAGAATTCAATGTTTATTCAGGCATATAAGTGATAAATATGTGCTAATTGAATATATATTTTTGTTAAACATTGATCATAACTGCAGCAATTATTTAGAATTTAGACCAAAAAAAGATTTTTTCAGAGAGAAGTAGTTTATTACTGGTATTGTTAAAAATCCCCAGGTGATAACAGAAAAAAAAAAAAAAAAGACAACAAAATCTGAACTGGTTTCGTTTTTTGTTTGTCTAAAACATTACAGTTAGGAACTTTCCATTGAATTTATGTTCATAAATGAGATTGGTCTACTAACCTTCTCTCTTATATAGTCCTTGTCCAGTATTTAATACTCTCCTGAAAAGATTTGTATAATCTTTCTTATGTTTCTATTTCCTTGAAAAGTCTAAGACGGAAGTAAGACATTGTTGTTTTTAATTTCTTTAACAGAAAAACATTGCCTTTTATTGCCTTCACCAAAGGCTCCTTTAACCCAGCCTTGGCACTCTACGGTGTGATGAACCATATGCTCCTTCCTAACAGGACCACACTTTTTCTCTTCTCTGCACCTTTGTTTTGTCAAGTTCTTCTTTGGGGAATACTTACCCTTTTTACTTCCTGTTATTTCCAGCTGTCAAAATCTGATATCTCATCTTTGTTCAAGTTGTTCAAATAGAAGAACCCAAAGCTTTGATTCTATCTAGTGTTGTGGAAAGTATAATGGACAGGGAATTACAAGACCTAATTTCTACTACTTACTGTCAAAAAATATGTACTCTATTGCTTGCCAGATGTGCAAGCTCTCTGAGTCTGTTTCTATAACTTTCAAATGAGGGATTTAGACAGGATGGATCCTAAGACTCTTTCCAGGTTTTCTAAAACTGCGATATTGTTTTTATCTTTCTGTGATATGGTTTTTATCTTTAAAATATATTTTTTCTGTTTCCACCTGTCAACTAATGTTCTTCCTACACCGATCCCAAAGTATTTGTTTCTAGCTCTAAAGTAGAACCGACCACATGAATCCATGAGTCCTTGAAGATGTATAATCTACACTTAGTTATTTGGTGATGATAATAACACCTAAGAAATTGTAATATAAAAAAAAAGAGTAGAGGGAGAAAGTTTCATTAGGGAAGGGAGATTTGAATTGGTCTAAAAAATGGCAAACTTCACAATGAGTGAAAGATGGACCCACAAAAGAAATGTTGGTATGTGGGTGAGGGAGGAGTGTTAGTGGGCAATGAAGCTGGAGAGGCAGAGAAAGGAAGGATCGCATTGTGATGGGATAGCCACTCGGTAAATCGAAGGCCTGGTAAAAAAGGCTAAACCTGAAGTGCGTTTCCACTAATTGTGGTAACACTTTTGTGAGCAAACAGTGACTTACATTCCAGAAGCTTCTCCTCATCTGGGAACTATCACCGTACTGCCCTGTTACCTACAAGGGGAAGGGCATGAAGACATAGGAAAAATATTTTCTAACTGTCACTTGTTCCAGCCTTATCTCCGTAATCAATCACTTCAGCTATTCCCACACTATATTCTATTTTCTTTAAAATAAAGAGCCAAATGTTTCTGAAAAACATCAAAAGTTTTTCATGGAATTATAAGTAGGCCTTTTGTTCTTCTGAAGGTCTCTTTAGAAAAAAGGCAAGGTTTTGAAAATGAGGACTGTCAACCAGTACTCTTTCAAGATCATCCTTACATAGAAAGTTGTTCAAAGTCTGTAACGCACAGTAAAATACAATCACACACCAAATTTCTAGTCCATAAATAAATGAACAATGACAAAACGTGAGATAATGCTTATGTTAGCGTGATTTTATCATTCCACAATGTCTACATATATATATATTTTAATTAATTTTATTGAGTCATAACTGTGTACAATAATTCAGTCATGGAGTACAGTGTGTGGGCTTCACATACAATCGGAGATATTTTTATCAACCTGATTAACATAACATTCATGATATTTTCTCATTTACTATGTGAAAACAATTTTGATCCGTATTTAGAAGTTTTCTCCTGACCCTTCACATATGCACCACAAGTGTGATCTCAGAGGATAAAGGGTGAGAATGTCTACATATATTAAAGCATAAAAAAAAACATTTTTTACACCATAAACACATAAAATTTTTATTTGTCAATTCAAAAAAATAAATTTAAAACGGAAGGACTACTTGTATTCTACTTTTAAACTTTTATCTCCCACTCTCATCACTACCTCCCTCTTCATTAGTTTCATCTCTCATCCAGATGACAACCACAGGCAAAATTGGGTAAAAGGAATGACGAAATTTTTGCATTGCTAAGTCCTGGCTAAGAGAAATCAGGGTATTAGGCAAGAAGCCCAAGCAAAGGGAAAATGAGATGAGATGTCAGGCAACCAACCTTAGAATCTTGATAAAAATAATGATTAATGGTGGTGGTATTGGGGGTGATGATGAAGATCTTGATGATGACCACAGCAACCAGTCGTGCATTGTGTTGAGTATAAAGCTTTCAAGGATTAAAATTCCCCATTAGGAAACTCTTCAGTTTCATTCTTGTAGATGTTTGACCTTGGTGAAACATCAAATTCCTTTATTTTAAGCCTTCCATTAACTATGAAAAGTAGTAATACAAAATTTTACCTACCACCTTGCCATACTTTGCATAGCACCTTCAAATAAACCTTTTTATTTCTAAATGAGATGAGACCAATGACCCTTTCCCCCTTAGCCCCTCTACTTCAAAGAGAGAAGTGAATTAACACCCCATATTTCAAGCATTTCAATTGTATTTATTTTTAATTGCTATTAGCATGCATTTGTATATGGATTCTCTCTCTCTCTCTCTCTCTCTCTTTGTGTATGTGTGTGTGTGTGTGTGTGTGTGTAAAATAACTGAGAAGCAAAAGGCATTTTATAACTTTCAAGCCCTTTGGCATATTTCCTGGAAGTCTCAGTAATGACTATAGTTACTCTTAATTGCCTTCAACACACTTACATGAATGCTACATTCAGTTGAATTATTTCCTGGATTCCCTCTAATTAATCTGATAGCAGCTGTTTTAAGGCCTGTGCTGATTAACAGTTGCAAGACAGCTAAATGCCTAGTACCAGAAAAGATTTCTGAAGCTTACGTATGTTCATCCACATAATTTTGTCTTTTAGACATCAACATTTTGAAGATAATCTATTTTTAGATAACTTTAATATTTGCTTATATAACTCAAATGGTTTCACCCTAACATACTGAAATATCATCTCAATATATAATAAATTTTCTAATAAATGCTGTGGAAATTCAACATTTCCAAAAGCAAATATAAGAACACATTTTAAAGATTTAAAGAAAACAACAATCAAGGTTAGCATTACAGTAGGTGTTTGCACTGCTTTTCTTGTCCTGGTTCAGAAAATATAAATGAATGTTAAAATACAAGTGATACATTAAATAAGTGACTCATTTAAAGTAATGTGCTATTAGGCAAACTTATAATGTCACACTATACATACTTCTTGTACTTTATTCCTTTTAAACTACAAAAATGGCAATTTAATGCATTTTAGCCTATACGTTCAATTTAAATAACCGCATGTAAATGACACGTTCTGAAATTAGCGAAGTTTAGGCTACATTTTGCCTGTTGGAAAATTAAAGCTCTAATTTTGTCACTTTTTATAGAAGTTTAAAATCCTTCAAAACTTGAGATTTCCCATGATATCGAGGCCAGAAATCATATTCTTGCAAAGCCCCCCTTACCATGCAGGGTTTTGGCCAATCTAGGTTGAGCTCACCTTAATGCCCATTCCTTCAGCTTGCCCACCAAGTGTCTTTCTTTCCTTGCAGTCTATTATTCCCTTACTCAGCCTGGAAAAGCCTGTTGAAATTCTTCAAAGGAAGGCTTGAAGCCACTTCCACAAAAAGCTATTCAATATTCACAAACTCGTATGTCTCCCCAGGAAGCACCGACCATCAGGACTATTTGCAGGCCCAAGGGAAGCAGTTGAGGGTCATTTCCACACCAGTCCTCCAACAGATGTGGTTTTCAGATAACATGATTTCATGAAGGATGCCAGAAATGAAGATTTTAAGGTGTGATATCCCGATTTTTAAATGCTGGCAACAAATGGAATGTAGGTTTTAAAACCTCTGGAAGTCAAACAGTAGAAATCTTCAAACTGGCTTCTGCCCCTCGTCAGTCAGTTTGTGACCTCTGCCTTGTATAATCCTCTGAGAAGGAAGAGATCTCTATGCAGTGTATTCTTCCACTGCACACCTTCTATTATTACATCATCGTTCTACTATATAATAGGGGTGTGTGTGTGTTCATTCTGCTTGTGTATGGCACACAGTAAATCTCAAAAAAACATTCAACTATTAGGAGGCAGCAGCCATAGTATGTCGCTGTTTACTTGGCAGGGATAAGATCATAATATACCTACTTTACAAATGGTTGTGAGGAGTAAATGGGAAAAAATCATGTGAAGTACTTACAAAAGAGCCTATCACAAAGCGACACCCAAGCAACATTATCTGACATTATCACTATTATTTTATTAGATGTGCAACATGTGTATATGTATATCATGTATGTGTAAATATTTTAATAAATAATACATATTTAAGAAGTTTCTACAGAATTACGAATAGAATTTTTGTTTCCACTTAATGCCCCCCTTTGAAGAAATCATGGCCTAGCCTTTCTTCATTAAAGTCCCAAATTTAAAACCACATTCAAAAACTCTCCATTTCAAAAGAATGAATAAAACAAAAATTCCATGTGTTTATGTGGAAAAACTTGATAAATAAACAAATAAAAATTAGTAACTGAGTGACTGACATACACAACAACATGAGTGAATTTCAAAGACATTAAACTTAGCAAAAAAAAACAGAAACGAAATATTACATACTGCGTAATTTCCTTTACATAATATTCTGTAACAGTCAAAATTAACTGATGGTAAGAGAAATCAAAACATAGGTTACATTTGATGTATAGGAATTGACTGGAAGGTGTAAAGAAGAAAAATGTGGAAGTACAGATTTGTAATCTCTTGGTAAGAAATTGAGTTACACATACGTACACTTTTTTTTTTTTTTTTGTAGTTTTTGTCCAGGGCCGGGTTTGAACCCACCAACTCCAGTATATGTGGCTGGCACTTTACTCCTTTGAGCCACAGGCATCACCCGCATATGTACACATTTATTAAAACAAAAAGAACTGCTTTTCATGAGAAAATTTAACCTCATTATAATATTTAAAAAGTGGTTATTGTATTAAATACTTGCTATACTTCCCAGAAAATATCAACCTAATATCTACATAAAGGCATTACTTAAAATTATGAAATGATTTTTGAATCACCATAAAAAGCATAAAAATTTTCTCCAGCCCGTCATATATTATAAAGGTCTCTAACAGGTTTTAAACCAGGGTCTATTTTTCCTTCAAGAGTTGCACACGTGAAATATGTAGAAAAAGGGCCAGTTGTTTTTTATGTTCATGAATCTGCTACCACTTTTAACATATACTACATGGCTTCTATTGAATGCAGTTGAATCTTAGAAATTCTGTGAAGGATTGTGGGGTTTGTGAAGAAACTCAATTACATCATAATATACAATAAACATAGATATTTGAATAGGACTGAATTGGTATTGATCTAAAGATATATGTTGGAAGTTACTTTGAATGCAAAATTAAATTATAAGGCTTTAAATTGATTTTGATTCTCTAAAATAGAATCTAGAAAAAAAATGAGATTATTTCTTTTCCAAGTAAAGGTAACCTCCTACAGTTTACTGTCATAAAACTGTATACTTTTCAAAATATTTAGTAATTTAGACTTAATGTTTCTCAAGTTCAGATGAAGAACTTGGAAGAACTTGTAAGCTCTTCTATTTCTAGCTTATTTTTATTGAATGACAACAGATGTTTAATTTTGGAAAGAAACAGTTTTCATGACCAAATGAATAATTATCTTAACAGGATTCTGAAAACAGCATTTAGAGAGAATTGCAAATCATTTTATTAAAAAGTACTGAGTAGAAGAAAAACAATCAGTAACTGAAGTTCTTCAAATAATTAAGTGCTAAACTTTTTCAAGAGACTTCAAGCAACTTTAAGAAAAGTTGATCTTGTAGAGAGTAGAACAGTGGATACTAGAAGCTGGGAAGGAAGAGAGAAAGATAGGGAGAAAGTGGCTAACAGATACAAAACTATAGCTACAGACGAGGAATAAGTTATACCTGTAGGGTGACTACGGTTAACAACGATTTATTCCGGATTTTCAAAGAGCTAGAAAAAACGTTTTTAAATGCTCTCCACACAAAGAAATAATTGATGTTTTAGGTAATAGATTGGCTAATTACCCTGATAATTAGTAATCGATTGGTAATTATACATTGTACATATGTATCGAAATATCATACTATAGTCGGTAAATATGTTGTATTATGTGTCAATTAAAAATAATAAAAAAGCACTTCAAGTATACCCCAATATATTAGTATTATTTTTTAGAAAAACCAAAAGCACTAATAGCTTTTTTAAAAACTTAATTATAAATTGATGAAAATTAATTAAACTATTGCATCATAAAGAAAAAATAATCATTCAAGTACAGCACAATTCACAACTGCAAAGATATGGAATCAACCCAAGTTGATTCATGAGTGCATTAATAAAATATGGCATATAAATACCATGGAACATTACTCAGCAATAAAAAGGATGAATGTATGGACTGATGCCTCTCATTCCATCATTGGAATGGTAGTGACATGGAAGCTATTTGTATCCTACTGCTCGAGGTTGTCGCTGAGATCTGTTTTTTCACAGGTCTGCCTCCTGAGGGTACATGGTGCAGAGTTAGTCACTGCCGCAGATACTGACAGGCTGGGAGCCTGTCAGAAAGTCACAGAGAAAATTCTAAAATTTCAACCTCTGAAATTTTAGACCTCTGGCATAAATTGGCTAATGACTTTTGCCAAAAATTAGAAGGAATTGGAAAGCATTATAGTCAACTAAATGTCTTAAAATGGAACAACAAATACTACATGCGCTCTCTAATAAACTAGAACTAATAGATAGGCACAACAGAGTGCAGAGGGAAGTAAAAGGGATTGGCAGTCAAGGAAGAGGGTTGGGACAGGGGAGGGGCAAAAACCACGTAATGGTTACAATGAACACTATTGGGGTGATGGGTATATTTATAGCTGTAACTCAAGCCATATAACAAATACATTTGTACTCCCTCAATACATTGAAATAAATAAATAAAACCAAAAATATGGATCCACATGAAAAGGACCTCCAGAAAGATGGAATATGAAATTCTGAAAATTCATGCTTCTATAAAATAAAAAGAACATGAAAAAATTATCAAAATCAACTGTTTCTGAACTATAAAAATTAACCCAAAACTAGCAACAATATGGACAGAATTTATTCAAGAAAAAATGGCTGATTTTCAGTAAGAACATCAAATGTTGTGTCATTTACCTCTTCCTAACCCCATCCCATCCTCCTCAGCTCTGTATTAGCCTTGAACCAAACAGTAGCCTAGCAGCCAGTGAGGGAAACTAGCCAGGTCTGGAGCTCTTCACAAACGTCCACTCCCATAGAACTACTACTATTTGATCTGTCTTACAGCTAGCTAAAAACACCCCATTCAAGGACTTCTCTGTATTCAACCTGACTCTGAACTTGCCTGAGTGAGGAAAGTTTATCCTTACAACACATGGCAAAAACTCTCTGTATCAATTTTTAACTTTGCAGCTGCCTGAGATGCAGAAACCACACTGGACAAACATAAAAGCAAAACAAACAAACAAAAAAACATTGAAAGTAAAACCTGAAAATTAAGATAGCTGTGGGGGACCCTGAAAATCTCTGACATTACTGGGGACCAAGCAAGCCACATGTATGTGCAGGGTTATGGGCCAAGAAAAGACGTGAAATGGCCCTATCGCTCATCTATGGCTGATCTTGAGTCTCTGCATAAGCTAGAAGTAAAAGCTAAGGCAGAGCTTATCAAGGATCCCCATGGCCATCTTATTTTTCAGATTTTTCTCCATTGAATCAATAATTTAAAACTTCACATACAAAAAATTCAGGCCCACTGCCTCACTGGTATATTTTTCCAAACATTTAAAAAATAATTAATGTGAATCCTTCAAAGACTATTCCAAAAAGTATAAAAAGATGAAATTCTTCTTACCTTATTCTATGAGGCCAGTACTACTGTGATACCAAAACTAGAGAGAGACATTCCAAAACTAGAAAACTACTGTACAAAATCCCTAATAAACATAAATACAAAAATCCTAAACAAAACACTAGGAAATCAAATCCAGTGGTAGATACAAACGTTATATATTATGACTAACTGGGATATTTTCCTGGAATGAGAAGTTTATTAATATTTAAAATTCTATAGGCATAATATGTTGTATTAATAGAATAAGGAACCAAAATAACATGACTATCTCAAATATGAAGAAAAAAGTCTGATAAAAATCCAATACCTTTGATGATAAAAAGGATTCAGTAAGTTGGAACTAGAAGAGACCTTCCTCAATTCAATAAAGGACACCTAGGACAAAACCATTGCTAACATTATACTAAATATGGTATACAACTGGATCCTTTCCACCTAAGATAAGGAAGAAGATAAATTTTGCACACACACCTTTCCTACTCTGCCTTGTACCATGGACTTGAGCCAAGGAAATTACCCAAGAAAAAGAAGTAAGAGGCATCCACACTGAAAGAAAGAAGTAAACCTATTGCCATTTACAGATAAGATGGTCTTGAAGACAGAAAACCCTAGGCAGGGGTCTTCAAACTACGGCCCGCGGGCCACATGAGTTGGCGCGAATTGTATTTGTTCCCGTTTTGTTTTTTACTTCAAAATAAGATATGTGCAGTGTGCATAGGAATTTGTTCATAGTTTTTTTTTTAAAACTATAGTCTGGCCCGCCAACGGTCTAAGGGACAGTGAATTGGCCCCCTGTTTAAAAAGTTTGAGGATGCCTGCACTACAGAATCCACACACATACATAAAAATCCTATTGGAGCTAATAACCAAGTTCAGTGAGGATTCAAAATGAATACACACCAATTTGATTTCTATATACTTTCAAGGAGCAGTCTAAAAAATAAGACAACAAATGCATTTGTTTTTGATGAGCATTTGATTTACAAAAACATCAAAAATAATAAAAGACAAATAAATTTAACTGAAGAAGAGTAAGGCTTGTATACTAGAAACTATAAAACAGTGTTGACAGAAATTAAAGAAGACCTAAATAAATGAAAAGATATTCCACATTCACAAGTCCAAAGATCTAACATTGTTACAACAGAAATACTCCACAAATTTATTTATAAATTCAGAGCAATTCCTGTCAAAATACCAGCTTCTTTTTGGCCAAAATAAGATTCATCTGGGAAATACAAGGGATTAAGAATACAAAAACAGTCTTGGAAACAAGAACAAATTTGGAGGACGCATGTTTCCCAATTTTAAAACTGATTGGAAAGGAATACTAATCAAGAAAGTGTGGTACTGACAAAAGATCAGACTTAGAAATCATTGGAATGAAATTGATACACCTAATGAACAACCCCAGGCATTTACAGCAAATTGATTTTTTATTGAACATAACGTATCTATATTGTGTTTCAGTGTAGCTAGAAGAGAAGATTTGGAATGTTTCTCACAATGAAATACTAAGAGCTTCAGGCAGTGCGCATCCTAGTCATTTGATTGTTGATATGGGTACTAAGACAATTCAATGGTGGAAAAAACAGTCTCTTCAACAAACAGTTTAATGACAATTGAATATCTATATACAAGAAAATGATGTTGTATTCTGACCTCAAATTAACTATGCATGAATCAATGACCTAAAAATAAGAACTAAAACTATAATACTCATAGTAGAAAAATGTAGCTATAAATTTTCAAGATATTGAATTAGTAAATGATTTCTGAAATATGACACAAAAGTTCAAGCAACAAAACAAATATAGGAAAATTGGACATCGTCAAAATTAAAACCATTGTGCTTCAATGGGCACCATTAGGAAAGTGAAGGCAACTCATAGATTGACAGAAAATATTTGGAAAACACATTTCTGATAAAGGACTTGAATTCAGAATGTAGTTTTTTTATTTTTTTTTTTTAAAGCTTTCAAGTCAGGGTGGTGTCTGTGGCTTAGTGGGTAGAGCACTGGCCCCAAATACCTAGGGTAGTGGGTTCAAACCTGGCCCCAGCCAAACTGCAACAAAAAATAGCTGGGAGTTTTGGTGGGCGCCTGTAGTCCCAGCTACTCGGGAGGCTGAGGCAACAGAATGACCTAAGCCCAGGAGTTGGAGGTTGCTGTGAGCTGTAATGGCACAGTACTCTACTGGGGGAGATAAAGTGAGACTCTGTCTCTGAAAAAAAACAAAGAAAAAAAAATGCTTTCAAGTCAGCCCAATTAAAAACTGGGAAAAGAATGTGGACATTTCCCCAAAGAAGATATTCAAATGGCAAATAAGCACATGGAAAGGAACTTTTCCCATTTTAAATGATTTTATGACACTAGAAACATGTTATACTTTTAAATTCCTGGAAATGACAGGGGAAATAATTAAGAGATAGGAAATATTCTGTTGGATATTTCACTGTAATGGCACTTGATGTTTATAAGGTTAATGTTCAGATACTAGGATCTCATTTTAAAATGCTAGTTCACATTTAATTTTCTCATGTTAAATGTTGACTTTGAACTCCTACTTGTATGAACTCATTGATAGGTAATCTAAGAAGACCAATTCTCAATTTATCAATTTAGAGCAATGAGATTGAGATGTAAGTATAAAAATAGCAAAACAATTGGTGCTACGGAATTTACAAACTGATATAAGATTTAGTCATGGGCCGAAAGAAAAGAGTAAACTGGTAGAGAAATACAAACATCATAAACTCTCAGGCTGTTTGCAAAATTATTTGGGTAAAGAGAGATAAACTATACAGATAAAGGTGTTATTAGAGAAAACAATTTGAGGCAGTATATTGGGGAAAAATATCCTTTAACAGGTAGATTAAACTTTTGGAACCATTAAAACATAAAATCGTTGCTTAAAATAATTCAACTCTTAATTAAGTGAACAGAAGAGATAGTAAAATGTTAATGACATTCAATATTTGTAAGAGAGAAAAACAACTTACATCTTAATTACTTCTCTAACTTTATCTTTGCTGTAAGTACAAATAAATGAATACATTTTTTTTTCAGTACTACTGACATGAAAAATAAATCAAATGTACAAATAGCTACCAAGTAATATGAATCTTCCTCAAAAACACTGTAGGTAAAGGAAAATTTTAATTGTTCAAATTTCAGAAAAAAAGAAGACACTTGGGGTTTATTGAGACAAATTAAAAAAATAATGTTAGTCAAGTCTGAAGACAATCTTTTTATACGCTACATCAAAATCTTTTTCTATTTCATATTAAATATGGTATTTGGAAATCTTCTATTTTTAGTCCTATCCCTGACATTTTACAAGGAATAAAAGCTCCCCTTAGGGCAGTCTAGTCCTGATTACATTAACAAATAAAAGGACAATGAATTTTCCTATAGATAGCTCTTATGCTGTCATCTTATAAAACTAGTTAAGAATGAGATTAGTTCAGGATTTCAGATAATAAAAATATTTAGGAATTTAAGAAAGTTGAGGCTATTTACATAAAAATATGTAGCTAAAGAAAATATGTATGCTTTGTGTATATTTCCACTGAGCATAAAAATGTGACACATGTAAAAATCTTCCCCAAAGGTATCCTAATTAGTCAATTTTACGTTTTGCACAAACAGCAACTTTAACAACCAATGTGAAAACTGTCTATGTTCAAATAACTTCTATTTAATTATCCACACTGCTCCTTTTCAACATTTACATTTAATGAACTTTTCAGCCAATTTAAGGTCCTAGACCTGCTCCCTATATGTTGAATGCCTCTCTAACCACCTGCATATGCAAAGAAACTTGTCATGCAAAAGGTACTGGCTCTCTCTGCTTTCAGAATGTCCTGCTGCTATGAGGAGCACCTTGTCTTCAGTAATAATGGGGTTAAAATACTCAGGCCTACAATAGCACTATGGCATCTGAGAGCAAGAGTAGTGATGCTACAGGTAAAGGGTTTTGGAACCAGCTAATGTATCCCTCCCAGAAAATGTTTGCTCCATGATTTTATGAATCTGTCCTAGTAATATCAAATCTTAAAATATGATGTAACCTTCCCATAAGGATACTCTTTATCACTGAGTCATTGACTCTGTGCCAGAGAATCACAAAACAGAGGACATCTCTCTTGAGAAAGGATGGCAGGGTCTTAAAAATAACTGGTCATCTTGAAAGTTAAGTAAACTTCGGAGTAGATATCTCAGATGTGGACAGTTCACAATGTATTAATAGTATAAGTTAATAAGTATAACACACTGTTTTATTTATAATAGTACTCTATGAACACCCTGACACACACCTTACATTGCATTTAAACATAATATTCTCCAAGTCAAAGACTTTCACACGTGCTTTGTACATCTATCTTACATTAACCTAGTCATTATTTGTTAAATAGAAAATATTCTTCAGTTAAAAAAAGAATTAAGTCTATTCCTTTGGATCAAAAAATATCTAGGTTAGCTATCCCTCCAATATTATTTTCTATCTACAATAACAACACACCACCTCTGATAGAACTCGTCCTGGTAATAGAAAGGCCTTTTTTCCCAGAAGCTCTCTCACACTGAGAGTTTCATGGGGGCAGAGACCTTTTTGTCTCACTTTGTATGTCCATAGATGAGCACTGATCTACAATAGTGACTCGATAATTATTACATAAATTAAACTCCTTTAAACTAAGCTACATAAAAATCTAAAAATAAAAAATTACATTTCAGTTTACCAATGGGTAGTAAGGCTTACACTATTAACCCTATAGAGACAGCCAAAATAACATAATTTTTCTTTAATGATTGAAAAGGCATAATGAATACACTATTTGCATGTGAAAAGTCAAATAGGAACACTTGCATACTGTTACAGCTATTATGGAACTTTGCAACCAATAAATGTAAGTAGAGATTTTGATAACAGTTTAGTATTGGTAATTTGTGCCTATAAATATGCAATCATTCTTCCTCAGCATTTCAATAGTTTTTTTTTATTTTATTTTCATTTTTTTAATTTATTTTTTATTATTAAATCGTAGCTGCATACATTAGTGCAATCAAGGGGTACAATATGCTGGTTTCATATACAATCTGAAATGTTTTGTACTTCCATGATGGAGCAAAATATCACTACTCAGAAATGTTGAAACTCAAATGTCATGCTACATTAAATCTATGCCATTCAATTTAGAGTCTTACCAATTTAGACTATTTACAATGAAGCAATTTTTGGAACATCCATATGTTTGTAAGAATACAATCAAACCTATGGAGTCATTGCAATGTATCCAAAAACAGTACACTAATCTATGACTCATTCCTTATTATCAGAGGCTAACATGGTTATTCAAAAGTACATTTTCAATATAGGAAGCTTTATTTAACTAAAATATGTATTTTCATACATCCAAATGTTAAAAGATTCACAAATATGCAGGTCTGCGCTTCCCACTGTAATGGAACCCAATAATAATTGTCTTCTCCAGTGGAAAGCATAAATGTCGTTCAGCAATAGTAAAAGGAAAAATGAATGACACCGGCAATTATGAAGTTTTGGGAGCCAAGATTTATTACATATATCTACCTAAGCAACAGAAAATGACATATTCCAAAAACTGCATAGGTGTTCAAGTATGAAAAGCAAGGAATTTTCTCAACATTGGACTAATAGTCAAAGCATCTTGATACCATCATATTAACTTTTTAAAGAAAACTCTGCAAGCTCCCATACCATTGTGTCATTCCCCATCAGTTGCAATGCTTCATTAGAATGCCTGCTGAGACAACTATCTTACAACACATCATGGAAACATCCATACCTTTTGATGGTTTAACTTCATTTCTAATCAATATCAAATAAAATACATGTGTTAAAAGAATTATCCTGCCACATATCGAGTTTGCATTGGCCTCACCGAAACATTTTTAGTACACTTAAGAAGCTAGGTTCTATCATATACCGTGTTAATTCATTCCAGGAGTTTCACAAATATGCTAAAAGCTTCAGCTCTACAGTTGCATAGTTGGAAAAGTCATAGTGGAACCTGTCTTCTCAGAAAGTTTTAGAAGACAGCCATCTTGGCATGCACATCTTCATATTCTTTGTAACATTTGGCACAGTGCTTCTCAATTAATATGGATGCAATTAATGAATATACAAATACAGAAAAGATATGTCACATAAAATACCCCCCAAATTCTTGATCTATCAACACAGCTATGATTGCGATATCAATAATAACTCAAAGGTTGTGCCAGAATGTGTTTCTTAAGATCAGAAAAAGTTTACCCCTCAAAAAAAAGAAATCAGGAGACAGTCATTTAGGGATAGTTGGCTGCAGCTGAATTCTTAAACATACATTTTAAATAGTGAAGCCATGTAGAGTATAATTTTAAATAACATCACAGTAATACTATTACTGATAATTTCTGTATAAAAAAACAGGAACAGAACTTAGAAGATACAAATCTGGGCAGAATGTGTTCTCTGTCCCTTAGGAGGTGGTGGTAAGATGATAGAATAGGATACTACACAGTTATATAAAACATGAAGAAAAATGACAACCACCAAGATATACTAACAAAACCCTATGTGGGGGAGGAAGGGCAGCATTTAGAGGGGATAAAAACACACATTATTTGTGTTATCAAGAATTATTAAAGCAAATTATTTAACCAAAATATGTGTCCCATGTAATATTCTGAAATAAAAAAGAATTATTAATTTGAAGAAGTCACCATTGAAGTATAGAAGAATGACTAGAAATTGTGACTAGAGTTTTCAAAGAATAAAAGTCAGACACCAAGGAAAAAGTATAGTGATGGGAGAGAATGAAGTATAGATGAGGAGACATAAAGTAAAAGAGAAAACCTAGAAATAATTTTGGGAAGGTAATTTAGGCTACTCTTTTGAATTTCCATGGTCCAGATGATGAAACAAGATGTCAGAGGATCTTTTTCTTTTAGAATAGAATCAATTCAAGTAGCAACAGAAGCTTCAATTGGGTTGGAATTAAGTTGAAGTCTAAATGTAAATAGATTTGCAAACATCAAGTTTGAAATGCAGAAGAATAACCTTTATGAATCACATCACACTATTGTAAAAAAAAAAAAAATTCATTGTTTAAACAGGCAGATGGTGCCAGTAAGATTAAGAAATAAAATGCAGCTGAGATCTGATGGTGGAAACCTGAGTAGGCAGAATAATGGCGCCCGAAGATAGTTATGTCCTACTCCATAGAACCTGTGACCACACTATCTTACATGGCACAATGGACATTGCTAATGTGATTAAGATAAGAAACATGAAATGAGAAGATTATCCTAGATTATTCTGGTGTGCCCCATGTGATCAAGGAAGCAGGTCAAAGTCTGAAAAAGGAGATATGATGACAAAAGCAGAAGTTGGAGTGATGGAGGAAGGGGCTATGAGGCAAGGAATGCAGGCTGCTTTTAGAAGCTCAATAAAAAGGCAAGGAAATGGATTCTCTCCTATATTAAGCCTCCAACAAGAACATAGCTCTTCTGAAACCTCGATTTTAGTTCATATGACCCGTTTTGGACTTCTGGCTTCCAGAATTATAAGATAATAAATTTGTGTTGTTCTTAGCCACTTAGTTTGTGATAATTTGTTACACCAGCAATAGCAAAAGAATGTTACCGATATTTATGTGGCAGAAGGAAAAATTAGAGCTAAATAAAGGAAAAACAAAAAAGGAACCAACAGAAAAATCAAGAAGGCATGTTGGAAACACAGGTATCATAGTAGATACCGTAAATGTGGAGCATGTTAATAGTTGGGATGAGATTGGGATCAATGAGAATGAGATCTGAGGAGAATAATAAATCTGAGGGCTTTACAAGGTCTTGGGCAATATCTGAATGAACAATCACACAAGTTACATTCAACATCTGGTATATTTGTTGTCACCACTTCTATCCATTAATTTCACAAATGAGACAATATCAATAAGACATCCTAGAAAGCAGCCAAAGACATATTGGTGAAGCTTGAACCACTGAAATAAAACTACTGGAAAAGAACATGGATATAGCATTAAAGGATCATGGAAATATCCAGAGGTTATATGAGATGGGCTAAAGAAAATAAAGCCCAATGAAACAAAAAATTCATGTGAGAAATGATCACTCTTTACAATAGTTACTATGGACTTCTGGGAAATTCCCAGGTTAAAAGGGAAGTATGGGATAGTCCTGACATGGATATAGCAACTGAGTATATGTCTGAGTTGGCTGTAAATCAGTGATGCAGCATCACAAAAATAACAGGAGTTGGTGTAAGTAGGACTTCCTGGATCACATGTTGGGTCTTAATGATTCCTTACAAACTGATTATAACCCATGGCCTTGGACACACCCCTTCCATCCCTTGGCCTTATTTCTTCTTCCAAAACAAGATGCAATTGAATACAGTATTCTCTAAGGTTCTTTTTAGTTCTTAGATAGTTTGACATTGGAAAGAATTTTTATCTCATCTCACTCTACCAACCATCTCCAATAAGCTTTCCCCTCTTAAATTAATAACATCTCCTTTGGTAATACCTCCCACCACAAATAAAAGAGGAGAGGTCAACCTAACAGGATAGATGAAAAGAACTGTTTAGGGATGAGAGCACTGTGTGGAAAACATTGCATTAGGCCCAACAGAAATGTGTTCAGAATAGGACAGTTCCTTGTATCACCTACGTAGTAGCAGTCTAACACAGGGTTGATAACCTTTTCTTCTAAGCAAACGTTCAGATAGTAAATATTTTAGGATTCGAGAGTGACCTGAGGTCCTTTTTACTTATTCTGTTCTTTTTTATTCTATAACCTTTAAAAATGTAAAAATATATTTTAGCTTGTGGATTGCACAGAAACAGGCTGTGAGCCCCATTTTTTCCATAAGCTACAATTTGCTAATCCCTGGTCTAACAGGTCATTATCAATGCACACACAGAGAACTATCATAAAGTTCAGCTTAAAGGGGGTTGAAAATGTGGACAAGATACTATGAGATTGCAGATGAACTTTTCTTTGGGGAGTACTTCAGTATACATGATGAGGAATTGTTTGAGGAAACCCCTCCTTCCAAATGAATCCTGCATCATCCTAAAACAAATAAAATGAGTGATGGGAGCGGTAAAGAAGAAATATGGTTGGTGTATCACAGAGGATTAAAGTTGGAGACCTAATGCTATCAGAACCTCTTTCTTAAAACTATGAACCATGCTTAAAGTCTTCTCTACATCTTTGATTATTGGTTACATAATAAATTTTATTTGTTTGTGTTGTAAATAAGGTCACTCTTATTTATATTTTCTGTTTCTTCTGGCCAAAAAGCATACTAACTGATACAATGTAAAAGAGATATCTATCTCCCTTCATCATGAAATCTCATCAATTTCTGGCCCTTACCCCAGCGGCACACCTCATCTTCATTTACACAACACTTACTTTACCCCAGAGTTTATGAAGGCCAGTGGAATGGTGAGGAATAGAGAGAAAGTAAAGCTGGAGAATATCTTGGTAATATTGTTTACAAAGCAAAAAAAACCCAAAACTTTCTTCTCGGTTAGGCAAAATGTCTCAAGTTAAAATAACCAACACTACAGTTACAGCTTTATCATACATGTCTGGATTTCTGTGTACATTCATAATAACTTTAGGAGAAGCCAGTACTTTGAGAAATTCCCATCTTTGGGAAACTTCAAAGATTTTGCAATTTTAGAGACTGATGTTGGAATTACAATTTCTAGTGTAGGTTGAATAATGGCCCATCAGTTGTGTCTATATCCTAATCCCCAGAGCCTGTGAATGTTACCCTGAATATATATATTCCTCATTTTTTAAGTATCTAGGAACAAAATAAATATCCAAATGACCAGAAAAATATCTCACAAACAATAAGAGCTATCATAGAACTTATCTACCTTTTACACGTTTATACATACCTGTATTAAAAAAAAAAAAAATCTGAGTTCACATAAATACCTAACCTTTCCTGCTTAGTTTTTAATCAGTTTGAGGCATCTCAATTCGTCCCCAATTTTTTTTTTAATGTGGGACATAAGCTTTAACCATATTTCTGTTTTAATCCTTTGCTGAATGCCTTTTGTGTTTGACAGCCTAAGTGTTATTATTTTCGATTGGATTGTATGTTATCTATTGTCAACTCAGCATCGTAGGGGCCCTTTGGTACTCTTTCCTCTGTTGTAAGGGGAAATGTGTAATTACATTTTCTAAGGTGTTTTTCAGGATTGTTTTGGCCAATTAGAAGCATTTCCCTCTGGGGTTGAGAGAAGAATAAGCCATTAGTCTCTGAAGGCAGTTTTAGCAAAATCAATGGAGTCTTAGTGTCTGTGGCATGTCCTGAGTGGGCTACTCCTGTGAATCATCCACTTTAGTGAATACCTCATCAGCAATGGCTTCCCAGCCACCTAACCTTCTAATTTCATGAACTCAAATATTGGCTTCTCTATTCTACTTTCTATTTTTCCAATAGTTATGTAGTCCTCTAAGTCCAGGAGCTAAAATTCTTTCAGCCTGGAAAATCCAAAGTGGCTTCTACTTTCTTGGCAAAAACCCTGACTAACATACGTGAACATTTACCCTATCTATTTACCCAGTGAGACCACATTTCGCTGCTAGTTACAAAACAAGGTAGCTAAATCAAGTAGTGAGTAATGTAACGCAGCATTGAATAAAATATGTATGTCACTAATACTTAGGTAAACAAGAAATGTAGAAAACAGTAATCCAGGCTCTGCAACCAATTAGCTGCAATAAATTAGCTGCATACCATTAAGTTAGTCACTTGATCACCACTGATGTCAGTTTCCTCATTTGTCAAGAAGGAGTAGGAATAGATTAGTTTGAGGGTCATTTCCAGAAATAATAATTTAATTGTGCATATATCAAAGCAACATCAGTGGCAAAATCTTCTGATTCCACAGATAAATAAAGTATCCATTTGGTAAAAATTTATAAAAAAACTAAATGGTTTAATACCTTCAGATGTTTTATAGATTTCATTTTCACCATTTTTATACTGAGGATATAAAAGGATTATTTGACTAGGTAGTATTTTCGGGAATAAACCATCCTCTGATAAAGTACCTTAATTCCATTAAATGTATTTTTATTACTAAATATAGAATATATATTACTATGTTTATGCATTAATTCAATAATAAAAACAAAACAAAAGTTCTTTATTCATGGAAAGAAAAACTAAGGGATCAAAAATCGAATTAAAGAAAATCTAATTGAATCCTTTCCCTTGGTATAAATAGGAAAAATTCCATGCACTTTTGTTGTTACATATTCACATATCAATTAATATATAAAACTTAATAAGAGGCATACTTAATTTTGACTCTGGAGTTACTCTTGACAAGTCACCCTGCATATTGGATTTCTGGTACAATTCCGATCTTAAACAATTTTATTATTTTCCACAAAGATTAGTTATCTGGGAAACTAAATGAGATTTTAAATACCTGCACAACTTTTATAAATGTTTATAACTAAGAAAATCTCTTGTCAGCAATGGGTTCTTGTTTTGTATTACTACAGTTTGGACTTTCTGACAATATGTGCCTGACTTAAACTTTAGTTTATCCTAAGAGTGTATGTATTTATTTTATCCTATTTGGTTATATAGGCTTAGGCAAACTCACTAATAGTACAACATATTCTATAGGAAAATTTTAGTTGTTATATAGATATTTATAATTCTAAATCCTTCAGTTAATAAAATAAGTATTAATAATCAAAAAATAATTTGTTCCAGATTATATTCTCTGTTGCAACACACACACACACACAAGAAACATTTTGAATTACCTGGCATCTCAACATGTTTCTCTGGGTCTTGTAAAGTAACTATAACCCAAGAGTAAATACCAATGAGATAGGTAAGTACAATTATGGCATCTAACTTTAAAACACTATAATTTACCTCCCAATATTCTGAAATTAAAAAAAAAAAAACAATCTTCTGCTTATTCTACCAAAAGAGAAATAAATGAATAAAAACAAAGAAAATTTGGTCAGAGAAAAAGAAAATGAATAAAATACTTTTACTGAGTCCTTAGATAAATATAACAGGAACTGTGTATATACGTACTTCAAAAATTTCACAAATACTTGATCTATAATATCTCAGAGTACTAGAGAAACCAGAGTGCATAGGAGAAAAATATGGAAACTCAGAAGCTATTGGTAATACTTAAGATATCAGATTATTAAGTCAAGAAAAAAATTAGTTTTACTTAATTTAGGAACTTAAATGTAAATCCCTTAATCATTTAAAAATTCCATGGGACTTTTTAAAGTTTACCTGTCCTACATATGGAATTTAGTAGAATCAAGTTATAAATCAGCAACCCTAACTCACATGAGAAACAACAAACCTCAAGTAACAATCAGAAATTGTTAGGCCTTAATCAATTTTCAGAATCCGAGATGAAAACACATTTGGTATATCTGTGACTCTATATTCTCATGTAAAATATAATTAAGGTAATAAATGAAATCAAATCCTTATTCTAAACTACTCACTTGATGAAATTATTTCATAGAAATGTCTCCATCTTTACCACCAGTTTTACAAGAAAGAGTAGTTATATTTGGCATGAATCAGGGTCTTTCTAAGGTCTTACATGGGCTTAGGCAAACTCACTAATATTACAACATATTGTTATCCTACAAAAAAATTACAAATTCAAATTCACATATCCTTTCAGCACTGAAACATTTGTGCGTTCAAATAGTATTAATCATTAGTTCTTTAGAATGGAGACTTTAAGGTTCGATGTTCAAAACAAGCCTTACCAAAATAACAATCCCTTTTTCCTTACATTTTCATAAATCCAAAGCTATGCTTTCATGTGAATTCTGAACAGGTAAAACGTTTTCTTTCACAAACCTTTCCTATATTTGACAAATCAACCTCCCCTTGCAAAACCCCACATTAGGATTGCTGGCATGACTGAGCTATGCCTCTGGCATCATGATTTATCTTCTTACCATTTGATTTGTAATTTAGGCGTCAGCAGTTGAAATCATGATCAAAAGTGAAAAGGTGCCTAGAGCTTTCAGACAGTCATGATAATTATGTACATTACTAAACCCCTCAATCACATCTAGATTCATGATCCTGTCACCATTTACAAGTCCAATGATCTTAAACTCTCCCCACCAAAAGAGAAAAGTGCTTGCCAGTAAATGACTCGTCCATCATTCAGGTGTATGTCAGGTCAACATTACAAAAAGGTCATTTTCTAGGGAGGCTTAGCAGAACATGTGTGGTGAAAATTAATTATTTAGCTACCTACCTGCCTATAGCCTAAGAGAAAATGACTAGTAATGTTCAGTTGGAATAAAATCACAAATCTTAAACAAAGATATTCAAAACAGTTACCAAAATGAACCCCAAACCTTTTCTAGTTTGTGTATTCTGGTTTATAATAACACATCTGTCTCACAGTCAATGTTTCCATTTATTTCTTTATTCTGTGCATGGTGGATGACTGTACAATTGGTTTAGAGATGACTCTAAGCATATTACACATTATGTTTCTTCTACTAATGATCTATTAGTGGTATTCCAGGAGACTATGGCAGCCTGTTGTTCTCTCAGCGTGGTGGCTTCTACGCACTCTATCATTCTGAAAGGTCTTCCTGATGCATGGGTGACCCACTGCAAATTAACTGATATTAGGAGTTCATGGTTACTAACTCACAGGTTAGAGTGTACGAAATCCAGTATCAGAAACGAAAGCATAGGAGGACATTGGGTCATAAGAACATAAGAACAACTTGATGGGGTTTTTTTTTGTTGTTGTTGTTGTTTTGAGACAGAGTCTCACTATGTTGCACTGGGTAGAGTGCCATGGCATCACAGCTCACAACAACCTCAAACTCTTGGGCTTAAAATATTCTCTTGCCTCAGCCTCCCAAGTAGCTGTAACTACAGACACCCGCCACAACTTCAAGCTATTTTGTTGTTGTTGCAGTTGTCACTGTTGCTTTAGCAGGCCCGGGCTGGGTTTGAACCTGCCAGCCTCAGTGTATGTGGCTGACGCCCTACCCACTGAGCTACAGGCCCCACCATCTGTGTATTCTTTACATAATTCTTGCTTATAATACATTTCTAGAAATATCGCTGAGTATATATAAGGAAAGAACAGTGATCTCTTCATAATCCTTACTCCAGATAAGAGATTTTAAATTTCATGGGGAGCTGTCTGATCAAATTCCATGTATATGCAATTAAATGTTTCTGCATTATCTTAGATTTAGATATCAAATAATTTACTCTGAGCTTCATAATTAAATTATTATTATTGCTAAAAATCCAATGGTTGAGACTTACTGAGTCCACAAAAGGCATCAGATACTGTGCTAAAATTTTTACTTGCATTACTCGCATTATCAACAACTCTATGAGAAAACTGTAGACTATATAGAGTCTAAATAACTTTTCCAAAGCCCACAACTAGTGGTGGAGTAGAGCTTCAAATTTAGTTTTTCTTTTCACCTGAAAGCTCTAAGATAATTTTATAATAAAGAAAATTCATCCTTGAGCACACTAGTTTTATTTTTTTCCCCTGTGTTTTCCATCATTCTCTAGCCCAATTATTGACTGCTCTGTTCGCATAATACCTTTCTTCCATTAAAAACTCACAAGGGGATTGGACAGAGAAAAGGATAGAGGAAATTAATATTTTGATTATGTACCCATTTGTGACCTAGGCCAAATTATACTACTTATGTCTTACATCTCATGTAACCCTTAGAGCATTATAAGAAATTAGTACTCTTAATAGTTTACTCAAGATGGAAACTGATGTTCCAAAGCATAAAACTTATTGGCAAGAGCCATACTGTGAAAATGGGATAAAATCAAGTTTTAAAACTTGAAACTGACAGAACCACTTCAAAAAACAGACACATACACAACAACAGTAATAAAATATGTTCAATGTGGCTTCCTAAAAGGAGAAAATTTTCCTCTATTCAATATGCAACTGAAAGAGACTTAATGTCTGGTTTTGGCTTCTACATAGAAATAGTTTAGAACTCATCACTCCTGTACTTAAAACAATGAAAGCTGGACAAAGCGAAAATCGATGACTTTTCTTGGACTCATCAGACAACTGAGGGAGCAGGGAAAACTGCCACCCTCAGTCCTGAAGAAACAGGAGCATACAGAGAGTTATAGCTAAGGTACTATTATTTGTAACAGAAGCCATAACCAAGTAGGAACAGTTCAAATGGCAATTTTGATGAACTGCTGGAGGCTGAGATTAGACTGCCATAAAGAGTGACAGCCTCCAGGGGGCCACAGTGTTACATGGGCGCCCAATTTTTTGTGAGCTTTAGCTCCTGAAACCCCACCAGATTCACACAGTGAAAATTTAGAAAAGATACGATATGGTTCTGACAGGGGAAGAGGAAATGTAACCATTAAGAAACATGCCCAAACCCTTTTCTAGAGTAGACCTTTTCTATAATAAAGGTCTACTCTGTAGAGGAAAACAAACAAACAAACAAACTTCCTGAGCCTTATCTCTGCTAAAAGAAGGTGTTCTTTTACCCCAGCCTCCTGTAGCAATCCTGTCTAAGGGGAAAAATAAAGCACAGTCAACAGGGGTGAGAGTTTCTAAGAAAGAGCTTGGGAATATGGAGCCAAGGAAGAATAGGGGGTTGGAGGGAAAAAAAGCTATAGCACCAGAAAAATGCTCATGAAAGTCACATCTCAGACAAATAGGCCCAATAAAAGAAGGAGATTTAATCATAAGCTTATGGAAGTCTGCCTCTCCCCAATACCAGGATCCAGGATAACAGTAGATTACAACTGAAAGAGTTGCAAGACATAGACTCTCTCTAAAGGGGGGGGGGGCTTAGGAAAGACTAAAACCTAGAAAGGAAACAAAAACAAGAACAATAAAGAAATTTAGAGCTATTGGCAACTCCACAACTATTAATATACCCAGATTGACATGAATCCTCATAATAGAAAGCCTATTTACCACAGTTCCTAGAAGGATGTTAGCCATCGCTACCACATATTCTCTATTTTCTGACCAGGATAACGCTTTACAACTTGTCAAAGGTGTATGTTACTAATTATAATTGGCCACCTATTTTCTATGAGTTTCATTACAATACTGGTAAGTTTATTATTCACCAAATACATACCATATTATGCCCTCATTTTATATGAATTCTGAGATTTAAATTTATTTGCATAAAATTTACTGAACTAAATTCAGAGAGGGTTATCCAATTATTTAAGTTGAAATAATTTAAGTAGGTTAAACCTCTACCAAAGGGAGTATAAATTCCAATGTGTCAGTTGTGGTACACTTAATTGGATATTATTTAAGCTCTAAATATTAATAAAACAAGTTTATTTAGGCTTGAGGAAGTTGTTATTTGTGCTTATTATCTATACTTATGAAGAAGGTTGGGGGTTAATTTCATACTCTGAATATATTTAAATTATGAAATTTGACCAACTGAAAGAAAAAAGAGTATTTTTTTCAAATGGCCATCTGTACCTATCAGAAATTTCACATCTAATTTCATTAGATGCAGGTGGCAGGAATAATTAACCCAGCTCTTCATTGCATAATAGATCTAATAGGACAGTGGGCATGAGAAATACAGGTTTGTAAAATAAATTTCAATCAGTTTGATGTTAACTGGTTTTTATCTCCTAAAATAGTTTGACTTTATGCTTCAGTTCTCTTTGCTTTGCCAGGATCATCGTTAGATATCTAATGGCATTTACTAACATTCACAAGCATATTATTACATTCAGTAGAGGGCTGTAAATTTGATATAGTGTAACACTAATAATGACAGTAAGACTTCAAGGCTGGCTTCCTTGACCTCTGCCTAGACAAGAGTCTATACTTTCTGTCATATTTTTTCATTGCTTTTCATTATTAACAGTGTCTAAATCCAATGAGCAGTACTCTATCTTCATTTTACTCCACTTCTCGGCTCTATTCAATATATTTGATTTCATATTATTGAATCATTCTGGGCTCCCATGAAATCACACTCAAATTTCCTATCTCATAGAAACTTGCATCTCAATTCTTTGCCAGCTACTGAAATGTTAAAATATCCTAGGGCCCAATCCTACAATTTCTATTTTTTTATATCTACTTACCCTCAGCTTGAGTAATCTCGTTTGGGCATGTCAGAAACTACTCCCATTTATATATCCAGTCTTCACTTGTCCACTGAGCTGCCTGAAGACTCCTTCAGGAAAGATCCACTAGAAGTTTAAATGGGAATCTCAAACTTAATACTGTATTTCTAAAAGAGTAACTTCTACCTCCCCTAATGGGCCCCACCTCAGTAAATAGTCCCAACATCAGTCGAGTTGCTCTGCCAACTTAGGGAATATGGAAGGGATATTATATATGGGGGAATATATAATAATATGTATATAATATGTAATATTATATATCCCTTCCATATCCCTCATCTACATCCAGTCCATCATGAAGTCCTGTTTGGTTCTACTTCCAAACTATACTCAAGCCGGTCTTTGTCTATCTTCCACATATCACTCAGGACTTAGTTATTATCATCTATTGCTTAAATAGCCACTTACTTCACAGCCAAAATAATCCTTCAACAATATAAATCAGATCCTATCATTCTCATGTTCATTGGATTCTAGTGGTTTAACATTACACTGAGAATAAAATGCACACTCCAAATTATAACCTGAAGGGCCACAAATAACTCTCCAATATTTCCTTCTACCTCACCCTTCCCATCATTGTTCTGAGTCTATACCTTTGAAAACTTTATTATCTGATTCACTGTATGATTGTTAGTCATGATCTCTCAGCCACGATGGTCTTTCTATTTCTTAAATATGTCTTGTATGCTCCCGTTATGTGTTTTGGTACTTACTAACCCTTCTCCTCGAAATGTGCCTTTCTCATATACTCACTAGGCTTTTTCTTGTAGTCAACTTTCAACTCAAATGACGTCCTCTTGAAAAGCCTCTCCTGACCAGCCTCTCTGAAATAACCAGCTTTGCTAATCATTACCATACTAACTTGTTTTATTTTATTCACAGCACACAGTACTATGAAATTGTCTTATTTATTTAAGCCCACTAGGCCATCCTCTCCACAAGAAAATCACCTGTCATTTTATCTCCAGTCCCCAGAATAGAAGGTGGCTCATAGTAGACAGCTCAAAATATTATATGTTGAATGGATGTTAAATGAAAAAATTATCATATCTTTTATTTTTTTAATAAAAGAACAGTCTTATATAGTTCAATAAATTAAATATACCCCAAATGGTTACTGAAATGGCAAATACTAGCTGTAAGGCCCTGAGAAGAGGTTTTACAACCTGATAAAAAAAGAGATTTACCCTTTTGATTTGCATGCCTCAATATATTTTCTTCAAAAAAAGACACTTCTTTGAAATTATTATCTTAATAATGACTTAGCAGTGTTATTCAAAGGCAAAAACAGCACCACCTAAAAGCATTCTACCTATTGATTCCAAAATGTTGAGATAAAGCAAGAATAGCAGGTAACTAATTACCCTCTTCCTTTCACAAACAATAATTGCAAAAGGTAATGTAACCTCCTTTTGGTTTCAAAACAAAGTATAAATTTAAAAGACCTCATGTTTATATGGTGCCAATCAATACATAATTTGTTTTTCAGAAAATATTTTTACTTTTTTGTGATAAAAACATATGTCTTACTATCCATTCCAATTCAAGAATTATACCGTATAAATACGTGACTATATAATCAAAGAAAGCATATAAAGAATGCATAAATTATCTGCATAAAGTAGAATACACAAGAACATTCATACACACAAGAAAACAGTTTTTCATTAACTCTTCACATATTAATGTAAGTTGATTTCAGTTTTGTATGCTTTAAGTTCCCAGAGAGGTAGGCTTCAAAAGTAAATTTAACCATGAATTTAAATATAAGATTTAATAATTTGTCATTAAACACTAATTTACAGATGGTGTGGCATAAGCACCTAGCAGCATGAACTAAGTGTTTCCATTTAAATATTATCTCAAACAGCATCTAGATGTTTTCCTTAATTCAAAACATCTGGTTTTAACATTTGTCTCAAGATTTCTTCACAACAGAAATAAGCTTGACTTAAACCATATTATCCGTTGGCATTTTCCATCCTTTTCATCATAATTTCTGCCTCATTCTGCTATGAGGTTAATTGGTTTATTTTATGACAACATTATATAAGGTCAAAGTGTAGCCATGTATACAGAAAACAGAGTTGGGAAGACATACCTACTCCATCCTCTAGTATGACTAGAAGCTTTCCCTATACTGTGTTCTCAGTCGCCTCCTTCTTGGGACTCCTCTCTTCCCTTCCATCTAAAAGAGAGTTTTCCTGCAGAGTGGTCAGTCATCAGTAAAAGAGTTACAGAGGAGATAACGTGATACAAGAGAGCTTTCCAGAAAAACCTTTGGATAACATCCAAAAGGTTTCAATATGATGCCATTTTTGTACTTCTTAATGATTATAAACTAAAAATCAAGTTTAAGATGAATAAGAGAAGTAATGGCATATACATATAAAGTTTAAATATTTTTTTCTTAATTATACTGAGCCTAATTTCTTGCACTTAGAAGAATAAGGAAATATGAGTAATAAGTTTTGAAGTTTCAGAGAAGTTTCAATTTTTAAGTCATGATGGAATAGGTTTGGGGAAGCATAAAAAAAAAACATAAAACGAAAACCAAAGAATGTAACCAAAAATTAAAATAACTGCACAAATCAAATTCATTATGTACAAGGTTCTATGCGAGGTATCAATTTAGATGAGCATATGTTCTTGTCTAATTCAGAATATGTCAACGGTGTAATCACTCAGGTAGCGATCATAAGAAAGGAAATGTGATAAATACTATTCTGTACCTACCATCTGCAATTTAGAAGACAACATGAAATTTGCAACAGAATTCAATATCACATCCAGTTAAAGCACATGGGGATTTAAGGCTATCAATAGCTTTCTAATTCCATGTTAGATCTAAAGAATGGTTGGGAATTTAAGAACATTATTTTGCAGAGTTTGGGAAGAGTCTGTATGACCTGAACCTTGTCATTAGAGAATAATAATTGAAATTTGACCAAAAATTCCCCCTATAAATACTAGATACTAAAAGGAAGGGTGTACCGAACAAAACAACAATAATAAAACAAAAAGAAAATCACAACCCAAAGAAGTAAAATTACTGTTTATCAACTCTATACATGCTACAGAACTGAGATGCTGTCCAATTACCTTCTATAGATTGTCTCATCTCAGACAATTAGAGCTAGTTACACAAAAACTGTCTCATTCAGAACATGCTTTGAAAGAGTTTACAAGATCCCAATGGAGGTTCCAAACTTGCTTTGTTTTGCTAATTGAAAACTTAGAAGGTAATAACCTCCTCTCAATTCACAGAAAGCTGGAAACCCTAGGATACAAACCAGTTTCCAAAGAATTTTAAAATAAAATCATGTATCATTAAAAATTGAACAAAACAAACCACGCACGTCTCCCAAAGAATGCGAAAACATGCCTTTGAAACAAACAGTAAGTCACCACTGTTCATTGCTGAGCAGCATGTAACTTACAGAGTGGCAGAATGAATGTGCAAGCTGCCAAATTGAACTAATTCATGTTCTGAATTAAAATAAAACACCCCCAGTGTTGTAGGCCACTTCTATTCACCAGCATTCCTAGGGTTTGCTGTGATCTGTCTTGGGAGACACGGAGGCATGGAGCAGCTGCTTTGGCTCATGCCTCGCTCCTCCCAGGCACCCTTCTGTGCAGGCTTCCTTTTGTACATCTAGTCCTCCTTCATGCAATGACCTACATATGTATATACGCATATATGCCAAAAATCTCCCAAGGATAAGGAGAAAGAAAAAGTTTTCCAATAACTATTATAAGAAATTAACTGGAAAACGTCCCTTTTGTGCAAAAGAAGAAATGCCATCTCAAGATGCACTTCCCAGTGTTGCCTCAGTGCTTCCAGCTTCAGCAATTTCAATACCAGCAGGGGAATATATACAATATCCATGAATGGTAAGGTCACTTCAATAGCTAAAGATGAAACTTTAATTCGTCCCTTCCAGAGAAATGTAAACTTCAATAAAACTATTCATTTTATCTATGTTAAAAGTAATTCATTTACTCAAGTAACAGTTGGTCATGGAATGCAACATACAAAGTCCCATGTAAGGGCTTGTAAAGGTAATAAAGTTAAACTATATAAGGACCATTCCTCAAGGAGTTTCTAGTATCTGAGAATAGCTATAACATGAACATAAATCACCAGTGGGAAAATACAGAGTGCTATGATGAGATTATTCAATGTTCTTAAATCTAGAAATCAAATACAATTATGTATTGACTTATTTTAGCACGGTGCTTCTAAAACACATATATATACTTACATATGTATATATGTATATAAAGGATGTATAACATAGTTTTATACTCAGTGAGCTTATATTATTTAGTTAGGTAAATAAAATATAGATGGTAAAAGGCAGTAAGCACATACTTTAATTGTTCTTGAATCCTCAACATCTGGCATACAGCAAGTAGATCCTTGATAAAAGTGTTTTGTGAATGAATAGTTAACCGCGTGTGCATTTGAGTGTATGCACATGCATATGTGCGTGTATATGTGCATGTAGATATACATGCATACTATAAGTTAGCATTTTATTTTAAAAGAAGCTTGACATCATTTAAAAATGTCCCTTCTCATGTTAGTTTGAGGTGTTGCACTGAAATTATCAAATGATGACATATTGATACAATCCTTCATTATAAGCATAAGGTAGAAGACACGAAAGAACTCTGAGGAGGAAAACTTGACCTTAGGAAGATGTTCTCTGGAAGAGATCTACTGCTAAAGAGAGGTTTGTTCCCAAACCCAGATTTTTATTTCAGATGTACGATGGGTTAGTCTGAACCCAAACCACAAAAGATAACATTTTGAAACTCCAATACGTATTTGACCAGGAAAAATACAGACTAGAAATGCACCAGTAGCTATTAATTCTCTAGATAATTTTTAACTTAATAAAAGCAGCTGGAATCATTCTCCACCTCCCTCTCTCTATTGTACAATCAGCCACTAGGTTTTATTAATTCTAGTTTTCACTACCAATCAAGTCCATCACTTTTCCTTTCATTCTTACTGTGATTGCCTCAATTCATGACTTCCTCACCTGGACCTCATGCCTCATTTCCCACCTTCTGGTCTCAGAGCTCTTTCCCATCTATGTGGTCAGGCTGTACCTGCTAAGCTTTGCTTCATTCTTTAATTTCTTCAATGGGCCCAATTCCCTACAGGACAGAGTCAGCATTTTTTGTCGCATCATACAAAGCCTTTGTGATCTGGCTCTCACCTATCTGTTGCCACCTTTTCTCCTGATACTCTTCCTCCTTCTTTCACTGGTACTATGCCCAAATAAATTTATACTCCAGCTATATCAAACTCTTTCACGTATAAGCTACTCTGGTATATCTCTACGATAAACCAAACAATGACCCTCTAAAGTTGTCCATGTCCTAATTCCTGGAACTTGTGACTACGTTACTTTACATAGCAAACAGGACTTTGCACATGTGATTAATATAAGGGTCTTGAGACATGGAGCCTATTCTAGATTAATCTGTTGGGCCCAATGTAATCACAAGGATTCTTATAGGAAGGAGGCAGAAGATCAGAGTTAGAGAAAGAGACGTGAAAATGGAAACAGAGAAAAAAGGGACACTGAAAGATGCTGCTATATTTGAACTCAGAAAGGAGCCAAAAGACATGAATACAAATGGCTTCTAGAAGCTGAAAAAGTCAAAGAAACAGATTCTCTCCCCTAGAGCCTCCTGAAGGAATGTAGCCCTGACAGCATCTGGGTTTTAGGACTTCTGACCTTCATAATTGTAAGATAATAAATTATGTTGTTTTAAGCCAAGTTTGGGGTAATTTGTTATAACAGTTATAGGATACTAGCTCCACTTGTGTGTTTGATATCACTGTTTTTTGCAAGGTAGTTAATAGAAGAGATGATAGATAGTTCATCTTTTCTTAACTCCTCAGAGAATTCAGTCCAGTTGCTTATTTACAATATGCTTTGTTAGAAAATACTAGCTAAGTACAGATGTAAGAAGTAACCTAGAACTGACTAGTGAATATTAAAGGACAATGCCTATAGTACCACCAGTTCCAACGACATGACAGACACATGGATTTCATAGTATGAAAAAGCATGTAGTTACAAAAATAGGTGCTGCATATGTTTCCAAAAACAATCATCAAAGTTATGGAGAAATTATATAAACAATTTTCAGGATTAAAATTCATGGGTATAGAAAACTAAAAATGAAGTGATCAAACCTAAGAAAAAATAAATCATTTTGCCTTGTTTCTATTACTAAAAACTTTCCATAATT
>CAUYRH010085223.1:0-19555 GCA_963574655.1 Perodicticus potto
ATCAAAATTGTTTTCACATAGTAAATGAGAAAATATCATGAATGTTATATTAATCAGGTTGATAAAAATATCTCCAATTGTATGTGAAGCCCACACACTGTACTCCTTGACTGAATTATTGTACACAGTTATGACTCAATAAAAAAAAAATAAAATAAAATAAAAAAATAAAATAAAATCCTTTTCTCCTAAATTTTCCGGGAGATGGATTTGAGAAATTTCTCCCATCTTTTCTCAAGGCCCCTGCAATATGAAGCCCTTTCTCTACTGTAACACCAGCTGTCTCAGTGTATTGGCTTCCTCTTGAACAGTGGGCAATGAACCAGGTTGGGCAGTAAGAATTACATTCACATGAGCTAGCCAACCTTTCACTTTCAGCTCTGTATTAAGATTTCCCACCCTTGGCAGCAATTCATTTACATAAACTTCTTTGCAAACCTCAAAAGTATTTTAAATTGCTTTGTGTAAGCAATTTCAAAACAATCATACTATCATTGATAGATAATAAGTGAAAATGAGGAGAAACTAATATATTCCTGATAATATTGTATGTGTTAGTAAATGAGGCAATTAATGCATCAATCCTGGGAAATGTGCACTTTCATTCCCACCTGACAGGTGAGGGCTTGGAATTCAGAGCCCTTCAGCAATTGCCCAGGATAAACTCCCTTTGTAAACATATGTCTGGAATTCAACATACTGGTGCTAGATTTCTAAACCCATGTTCTTCTCCCTCAACCACTAGGGGGTTAAGATTGAATTTCTGGTTAATAGACATGATATTTGTGACTATGATGTTCATTTTAAAATAAATATTATATATATATATATATAAACTACTTCAGAAATTTGGTTCTGACTTCTACTTTTTTTAAATGAAACAAAAAACTAGTCAGGTTGTATTAGTTTAATTATGTGTGGGAGTGTCACAATATTTTTAACATAATCATACACATATTTGGCAACTTCGTTTATTAGAAATATTTCTAGAATAAATTGCAGTAATGGTACCAAATGGATAATATAAAAGTATATTATTCACAACATATGTGTAATCAGTTCATTATCCAGAACTCATTGACCCTTTATGTACACCTGCAAGTATGGTGATTTTTACCTCCCAACTCATAGCAGGTTGAAAATTTCAAATTAGAAAAGATAGGAAATCTGAGAGTCATACAAAGTTGTAAATAATTGCTAAATGAAGAGGTGAAAAAATATCAAGATAGATGTAAATATTTTACAAAGGATAGCATATTGGTTCCACATTATGGAGGGCCATATGTCCATTTATTCCTTTATTGAAAGTTTTATTTATTCCATACACCCTAAGCCTAAATGCATCACCATAATTATAATGGATGTCCATAACAACAATGAATAATTTTAAACAAAATACTTAATATTGAATCAGAATAACAGAACTAGAAAAGATCTTAGCAAGGAATCAAGGTAAAACCCTCAGTGTTTTAGATAAAACCACTTAGTCTCAGAGAAGTGAATTGCCTTCCTAAAGCTGCACAGCTTGTCTCTGGAAAGTTTGGCAGAGCTGAGAAAATATTTCCGGCAGCCAGAGTGCTCACCACATCGCCTCCTTTTCCCAGCTGCATTATGCATAGAGGCTGCTATTTAGAAAGTGCATTACACAATGATCAGTGTTCATAAAGACTTTCATTTAAAAATGTTATTTATTTTCAATATTAGAGCCTGAGAAGCAATGTGTTCTCTGTTATATTTAAAAATCACTCCTGTGGAATACCTCCTACCCTTAGGAAATGGAGTGAGCGTGCTGTTGCTATATGCCAAATTGTTAACTACCACCGACAAATAGGTCACCAATTTCTTACTCCTTTTGACTATCTCTATGAGCCTCGGTCACAGAAGAAAATGAGGTGGAGAATTTGTGACTGAGCTGTATACACTGTAGTCCTCTGAAATGGATGGAGGTGACTTAATTTTCTCACAGCAATATGAGAGTATCAATTAGAAATGAAGGAGAGGTCAAAATGAGAAAGCGGAAATAATTAAAATAAAGAGGAAATTAACCTGAGTGCCAGGGATTCATTGCTGAAAGTGAAAGAGAAAAGTAGGAAGTGTGGAGGAGAAGTAGGATTGGAATCGCATCATTATTAAAGAGGAATGAGAGAGTTGTGAAGGAAATGGATTCCCAAGAAATAAAAAAAAAAAAATTATAAAAGCTTAGATTCTTCTCTAAATATCTGTTTACCACAGAAAGACTTTAGTAATTAAAACAGAAGAGAGAAAGAAAGATGAGAGAAGGAAAAAGGAAGGAAGGAGAGAAAAAAAAAAGAATGAAAGAAAAAGAGGAAAGAAAAGTAGTTACTGTTTTGCCTTTTGATGGCACATTTTCTAGACCTTCTTAGGAGCATCCACACCAAAGAAATTCCTATTTCCGTTTGCTTTTCTATAAGCCCTAAGCTCTTGCCCCACTTCAGGACCTGAATTTCAGTAGTTAGTGAAATGGCTTCCAGCCAGAAATGTCATTAGCAGTAGGTACTTCCTCCTCAAGGACTCTGGTTTGGATCGGCACTCCTGAGTTTTCCATAGTACTTATTTTACTGGAGTCACCTACAACTCAAGCAGTGGCCGGGGCCAGAGGCAGCCTTGATTGGCAATCAGGCCAAGTTCGAGGCAAGTGACATGCTTTAAGAATATGGAGGTTGCTGAGCTGTTACAGAACTAGCAAGACAGAAAGAGAGAGAGGAAGGGAAGAACAACAAGGGAGGAAGGAGGATGGAAGGGAGGGGAAAGGGAGAGAGAGAAAATGCCTGAGTAGAAGCCCAAATCCCATATCACTTCAGACCGTGGACATGGTCTGAATGTTCAAAGCTGTGAGGTAGACTTGACAAAAATCAATCAGGCAATAAAAAATAGCCTGGTTGTTCAAACTGATTAAAGGTCCATAATGATTAATCACTCTTCTCAGGCAGGTATAATGTCTCATTTTCTACCCACAGGTTTTTCTTATCCTGAGCTATCTCCTAGACAAGAACGAAACAAGAAAGGAATAACAGCTGTGGTTCCCTCCATTGCGTCCCCTGGCTTCCCTGGCAAACTCTACAAAGGAACTTAGTTATACTTCAACTTCTCTTTTATCTCTTGAGCCTTACCAGTTGGGTTTCAGCAGCATCGCTCCACTACAACTGCATTTGCTTGAGATTGTAGAGTCTGTTCTCAGACCCTATCCAATTAGCTTCTTTAATAGTGTGATAATGCTGGCCGGCAGGCCGTGATAGTCTTCCTAAAGCTCTTTCTTAATTTCTATAATTGTTCCTTCTGATTCATCTCCTGTGTCTTTGAATGCTGGTTCCCTTTTCTAAGATTCCTCTTCATACCCTTTCTTGGCTGTCAAAGTTCACTAGGCTCTGACCCTTTGCTTTTTTCTTCTCTCACTTCGGTCTCTCAATGCTAAAGAAATGCTTTGGGGGTGAGTTTATCCACAAGCTAATAGAAAGATGATTAAGAGACTTCAGATTCCACATCCAGATATGAAAATGTTCACAGGAAAAAGAGAAACCATTTTTCCTGTGATTCCTTTTTATGAGTGGATGAGGCTTTCTCCAGAAGCTAGTTAGTGGAATTCCTGTCTCATTTACTGGAATTGGGTTAAGTGAAAAAAAAAATTCATTGAATCAATGGTAGATAAGAAGAATGGAATTTTCATGGTGCCTTACACTAATATCCTGAGAAGGAATTACATGAGTCATGGTCCTAACCTAAGAGTTTAAAAAATGACATTTTACTTAATTGTGGACAAAGCATATGAAAACCTCAAGAGAAAGTATAGTTCTCTGGGTCTAGTTACACAGTTGGGGAAAGGGTGCTTTGCCATCCTTAGATGAGAAGGGGAAAAAGACAGACAGTTGTGTGAGGAGATTCCCTTACTAGAAATATGGTATTTGGCATAACTATATTTGGCATAATTTGTTGATCTTTTGGGTGCTGACATTTAACATAATCTTGTATCTAGCATATTCACATACTCTATTTTTAATATTTTGTGGATTTTCATGTGTTTATATGTGTATTTTTATGGATATGTTTATGTATCCAATTGTATCACCTGCACGTTGATACAACATACGGTCTTATCATTTCCAATCCATATATATTTTATTTATTTTTGTAAATTTACTGAATTGGCTGGAATCTCTATGCTAGATTAAAAAACAGTAATGACAGGTACTCCTCAGCTTATTTCAACTTTACACCAAATACAACTAAATTTTCCCAATTTTGTTTGCTGTTTTCTGTCGTTTTTGTTTGTTTGTTTGTTTTTTTATTAGATCACCTCGTCATCTCCTTTCTATTCCCAATGGCTCTTTTTAGTTTAATTCTTCATTATCTCTCCCCGGACTACTGAGACAGCTTCCTAACTAATCCATCTCCCTCCAGCTTCATACCCTGCAAATTCATCTTCTGCATTGTGATCAAGGTAATATGTATAAAATGCAAATTTTATCATGACTCTACAAGCTTAAAATTCTTCATTAGCTTTGCAAAATGTATATATAACACTCAAATTCATGTTCCTAATGGAAAAAGTCAACTCTTCCATATTAATCAGAATTTCATCTCACAGAACTTCCTATTAGAAGAGTATATGGTCTCTGCAAAATGAGAATACTTTAATATTTACCAAACCTTACGCCCCTTTCCAAGTCTAACTTTCTACTACTTTTCACAAATAACCTTCTGAAGAGGGAGTGTCATAAGATTTCTCTCTATTTTCCCCTTCTTATCACAAGTTATAGCTCCATCATCTGTATATCAAAAAATCTCCACTTCATTGCTGACAAAGTTGAATTCTCAAATGAATTTTAGGTTGTGCCCTTATATAAACAAAAGGCTATGATTTCAGTACAAAAGAATTAAAGTGTGGTGATAGACTAGCCACAAATTTGTGAGAATTCTCTCCTTTCTTGGTTAGCAACACAGCTTTGGATTAAATTCTAAGGTTTTGGTCTTAATTGCCATAATACTCTGCTTCTAACTCAAGCTATTTTCACAATCCTCTTTTGCACATTAAGCATCTATAATATCACCACATGGACATTTCCATAACAAGCCAGGAGGCCAGGTCAGGCCTCCTCTACTTTCATGTGTGTGTTCCTACACCTGAATTATTCTTCCTCTAGAAACCTATTCTCTTACATACTTCACTTCATATGTCATTTCTTCCTGGAATCTTTCTCTTCCAACCTCATGGAGTAGGTATCCCCTTCTGTGTGTTATTTCTATATACAGTGCTTTACATATTTTACTATGCCTTGATACTATATAGTAAATTCTCTGGACTGTCTGTCACACACAGCTTGGCCCAAAACTGGCTCACAATAGCTGTGATGAGTAAATGAACAAATGCATGAATAGTCAGTGCGTTTATCTAAGGCACAGACTTGGCAGGGTTCTTGGCATGTACTCAATAATCTGAACATGTTTTATTCCTGTTGGTTCACTGGGCAACAGCAGCAGGCCTCTCTCATGCAGTGCCTTTCCAAGACTACTTAAGAGAACCTTCCAAGGCCGAGTTGCCTGAGAGCAGAGCCGCCTGAGTGCGGCTCGGCCTCTGAAGGTTAAACTGGGCCCCAGAAACATTTATCTCACCAGTCAGTCAGTGTATTACAGGCACCTTTATTATTCTGATGAATAAGAATAAGGCAGCTCAGCTCATGCCTGATGCTTTTACCCTGCTGCGGAGCTCCCATTCTACAAAATCCAACTGGAGAAGGTAAAAGGTCAGAGCAGGAAATGCCACCCAACCTGACTGTGGGACTGGAGAGTGTCCTGAGCAACAACCCTGTGTGGGAGTGCTTAGTGGGAGTGCTCCCTATCAGGAGCTAAGGGATAAAGTTTCAAACTTTGCACTAGCTTTAGAGCAAGAGAAGCAATAGGTCAACACTGTACTAGACGAAGTGTGCCAGAGAGTCTCACTTAATTATCACAGCAGTCCTGCAAAGTCAGTACTATTCCCACTTTATGCGTGAAGATCCTGGGGCTGAGAGAAATCGACTCATTTAATGAAGGTTATGTAGACAGCAACTATCCAGGCCAAGTTACAAAATTAGGCCTGGTCTTATTCCAAAAAAAGTTCATTTTATATTGTTATTGTATTCTTAACACTGTACCCCAATACAACTTTTGTTGAAAGTGGAAGTGACTTCAGCTCTAACGATCTTCAAAGCCCCCATTCCCCAGGGTACTCAAACTAGTAGCCTAATACAAAGTAGTAGATCAACTAATTTCTATGAAGGGGAGAAGTCAGCAAGCATTTAATGCCAGATGTCATCAAAATGACCACCCACTTCTCATGTACCAAGAAGCCAGAACAAGAGCAATTAGGTTATCATGACTGATGCCAGAGTAAAGAAAAGAGGCAAGAAGGTGGTGTAATACTTTTAAAAGAGGGCAGCTCTATTTTAAAAACAATGTGAATCAGAATTTAAGCTAAACTGTAATTTGGTGAATAAAAAAGAAATTAAACTCCTATTCATGTCTGATTCCAAAAGGTTTTGATTGTCATATTTCCTGTTTCATAGAAATACAAAATTGGGAATTGTATTCCAGATTTCCAATGATAATTCAAGGCTGTCGTGTGAGAGGCATGTCATGTTTTTGCTTGATGCCAATGGCAGGACCATACCAATGAACAGAAGCTTCAGGGAGGAGAAATAAAACACTCTGCTATGGATAGAGTTGTCCAAAGATGGAATGAGTTGCTTCCAGTGAGATTTAATGGCCTCCCCCAGAGATTTTCAGGAGTAACTTGGACAGCATTTAACTGAGAAATTTCAAAAAATAAATAAATAAATAAATGAAAGACTCCAGTGGGATTGTATTAGATCATATCTATGGACCTTACCCTACCTGTAGTGCTTTTGTTCTAAAACAAGTGAAAGGATTTCCACTTTCTCTGCTAGTGGTTAAACATCTTAAATTTAGGTGGAAATGATGTACTCTGATACTATCTATGCATGTACTCAAACACTTGATTCGTGCCCAAAACTTCCATTCTGTTCCTTATTAATATTAGATGATAGGAGAATGTCTAACTAGCTACATTTGATTTATTCTGTATTACGGAGGGCTTTAAACACCTTGATAAGCAAGTCTATTGCTAAGTTTAATTAAACATTTATAATATATGAAGTAAAACTTGGAAAATCCAGGCATACAATTGTTCTTTAAAAATCTTGGAACATAATATTTATTTTTGATAAAGATGTGAAATCCATTTCTATTCACATATTAGACATCATGCCAGTTCTTACCTTATTGTTGAAAATCTGGGTTTACAATATTCAGAAACAGGTCTTAGATTTCTTCTTGGTTGCTTATTTTCATAGATTTGCATAATCTTAAATATTAAGGGGCATAAAACTTTCTTCATCTTATTCTTCTTCATATATATTGATAAAATTTAACCCTAGAATACTTAAATGCTATGTATAAAGGCATACTCCTCTTTTCTAAGGGTAGGATATCATTTACAACTCTTTTATAATTCTTACTGCATTACATACCTCCTCTCCCCTTTTCTTTCTCTCCGCATTAGCCCCTAAAAAGAAAATCTGCCTGTCCTTTGAAGGTTTGAAGCCAGACATTGTCTTCTCATTTCTAGCTATGAAAGTCCTGAATCACATCTTTTTTCAATAGAAGACTGGTAAACATGGAAACTCTGTTGTTTAGTGTATCCACCTTCATCGATCATCTTAGATTTTCTTGACAACTTCCTCCTAGATCTTCTGGATATCTTGCTGTTTCTTCTCTATCAGCACCTGCTACTTCACCTTACACTCATATGTTACGGAGACAGCTTCTCTCCTTAAGACTCATGGACCGCCCTCTGCTGGTTTCAGACTTTTCTTCTGCAGCTTCCTCATGTCTTTCAGCTTTCATAGAATTGACAAGACTTTGGGCCTTGCTCTGGATTAGGCATTGGCTAAAGAAGGGAATGTTTTTGTTGTTTTTAATTTTCTATGTAGACTAAGACTACGTAGACTACACTACACTAAGACTTTCTTTACGTGAGCAATTAGGCCTTTTACTTTTTTGTCATTTATGTGTTCAGTGTAGTAGCACTTTTACTGTTCTTCAAGAACTTTTCATCTACTTTCACAACTTGACTAAATTTTGGCCCAAGAGGCCTAGCTTTCAGCCTTTCTCAGGTTTCCACATACCTTCTGCACTAAGCTTCATTTCCAGTTCCTGATTTGACTGGAAAGCCTGGTGACTCTTCCTTTGACTTAACACTTAGAAGTCTTTTAGGGTTATTAATTAACCTAATTTAAACATTCTTGTGCCTCAGGGAATAGAGAGATCCAAGGAGAGATAGACAGGAGAATGGCTCGTAAACTTTGCCATCAGAGCACACACAATATTAAGTTCACAATTATATATGTGCATGGTTCATGGTGCCCCCAAGCAATTATAATAACACCAAAAGTCACTGATCACAGATTGTAACAGATATAAGAATAATGAAAGATTTTGATATATTGCAAGTATTACCAAAATGTGACACAGAGACACATAGTAAATGTATGCTATAGAAAAAATGGCTCTGATAGACTTGCTGGATGCAGGGTTGCCAAAAACCTTCAATTTATAAAAAACACAATGTCTGCTGAGTGAAATAAAATAAAATGCATTAAGTATGTGTGTTTATGTGTATTTATGTAAATGTGTACATATATACACATTCATATATATGGCTATATAATTCATAATTACATTCTTATACATATTACATGTACTACACATTATCATCACAAATTATATCATTGAAAATATAAATCATAATGAATACAAAGTTTGAGAATTGGGGTATCTTCGTATATTTGTTTTTGGTTTGCTTCATAGATAATTCAAATATTATTCACTTTTGCTAATATGTATTTAATTTTTATTGTGACCTTTGTTCTTAATTATTGACAAAGCCAACGTTCCTTCTGCTAATATAGAGGTGAAGAGAGGCAATTTAGGGTCCAATATCCATATTGGTAATAAATGCTATGATAGAGGAAATAGAGTTTATCAGAAAGTTATCTAACTTGGGCCTTGGAATTCTGAGGATGGTGCAGGTAAGGCTTCCTGGAGAAGGTTGACTACATGGAAACCTGAAGGGTGGATGTCAGCAAGTAGAGACAGGAGGCCTAGAGGGTGGGAGAAGAGAACGCAGGAAGGAAGGGCATTTGCAGAGTCACTGAGGTGAGATAAAGCAGGAAGCATTCAAGGCACAAAATATGCTAAGTATAAATCTGTTAGGGAATTGAGGAAGCAAAGTAAGAAGGCATAAAAGAAAGTAAAGCTGGAGAGATAGTCACATAGATTATTGAAAAAGCAAGCAATGAGACCACAAGATTTGTACCAAAGTTCAAGATTCCTATTTTATTTTCTCTTGGATCCCTTACATGGATATACTCTATAATGATCCCCAATCCAGTGAGCAACTTTTCCTATTTTACTAGCTCTGTGAATGATGCTGTCCTCCACCTAGTTGCCCTCTGCTTTATTTCCACACCTGATCAGGATTTTGAACTGGCTCTTAAATGTCTCTTGTATCTTCAGCTTTTTCATGTCTTTACATTCACTATGTACTTTGTTTATTCTGGTTTATTGAAACAGCCAGGAAGTCTTGCTTTTGCTTTTGGTTTACCCTTTCTCTTGCCAATCCATGCTCATCATAGCACCTATCTCAGCTGGAGGGAAAATGGTGCAGTGTGGAGAGCGCTGGAATTTGAGAGGGGAGGATACGAAAATTTCGCAACAAAATCCTGATGTGTGGCTAAGAGTCAGACTGCGTAAATAAGGTTGGTGTATCCAGCCAAGTACCAGATGGAAAACATGAAACCAATGTCTCCCCAGTGCCTCTTTCCTTACCTTCAATACTCCCCCACACACACTCACATTCTAGTTTCTAGGAATACCTGTTGGTAACACACAGCCCTGAAAATGAGCCCAAGACTTTGGGCACAAAATTTAGCTGCAGGAATACCCTAGACCTGTCAGCTCTTTTCAGTGCTGCTGACAAACTTGATAAACATTCCTAACTGGCTGTAAATACTGCTAAGAAACTGTGGGCAGCCTTGGCATCAGCAACTCTCTGTAAGAAAGGCTATGCTGAAAATCACTACTCAAGTGATGCCTTTGAATTCTACGACTTCCACTACCAAAAAAGGCAACTAGGACCTTAAAAAAGGAAGATGTTGATCAAAGGATATAAAATTCCAGTTAGACCAGAGGAATAAGTTCCAGGGATCTTTTGTACCTCATGGTGACTATAATTAATAACAATATATTGTACACTTGAAAATTGCTGAGAATAGATTTTAACTGTTCTTACTGTGCACGCACACACGCGCATGTGAAGCGATGCATGTTAAATAGCTTGATGTAGCTATTCCACAATGTATATGTATAACAAAACATGTTGTACACAATAAATACACACAATTTTTATTTGTCAATTTAAAAGTTAAAATATACAATACAAAAGAGAGTATTAGGATGATTATTCAAATTCTGAATTCTCAGGGATGCTATTAAGATACATTTTTAATTCTTCATTCTTAAAATAACTATAAAAACAACCACAGAAAGCTTTGTGGATAGGTTGATACCACTACTATTCAAATGATTGTCTTTTTAAGCTCCATTTTATCTCTCAATACAGACAAGTTATTTTCTGTGCTTCATCTTTTCCCACTTCAAATAACAACTGAGCTCTCCTTCTCTGACTCAGAAGGGCAGAAGACTGAAATAATGCCAAGAAAAAATGTCTTGGAGAAGTACCATGTGACCATAAGGCACAGTCGACAAGCAGGATATCATGTAGGGAGGTGGTCTTTACTTAGAACTGATCTGGGAATCATGTGTTTAAAGTCACACAGTCCATTAGCAATTTCCTTGGGATAACCTTTGACTATGACAGAATCATAAGTCTGAGTCTAAGTAAATAGTGCATAGGGTTTCCTGAGCCTTTACTACTGTGCCGAAGGATAAGCCTGGTTTCCATCTTGCATCTTTAGCCCTAATGAGTTTTGTGCTACTGCATTTTCTGTGATCATACTTTCCATTTTATCAGAAACAGTACCAGGAAGAAAATTAAATTTCTCCTGAAAGAGAGATTTTGACTATGTAGCAGCATACTCCTAATCCATTTTTTATTTGTAAAATCTGCCCTTTCTACAGTCCTTCAGTTTATGTTACTTCTACTACATCATGACACAAACTATTTGCATCATTCCAACAAGTTGCCACATGCCTCTTTGTTTTCAATAGCCTCCTCCCACCCATGGAACACTGACAACCTCTGATCTGCCTTCCATCACTATATTTTCCCCTTTCCTAGAATTTGATAATTAACACACTTACAGAATATATAATATTCTATTTCTAGTTTCTAGTACACAATGCAATGCTTTTGAGGGCTAAATTGCATTAAGTTGTATCCATACAATTATGGACATTTCAAAATTTGTTTAACTATTCTACAGTTAATAAATATATGTATTGTTTCTAGTTTTTCATAAGTATAAACAAAACTATGAAAATCTCTTTATAGATATTTATTAGCACATGTGCTTTTATTTTACCATGTATAAATGTCTAGGAGTAAAATTTCTAACTAATTTGGTAAGAATATGTTTAATTTAACATTCCCACCAGTTGTTCCACATCCTTGCCAACCCTTAGTATCATCAAATTTTTAAATTTTAGCTACTATAGTGAATATGTAGTGATACTTCGCTGTGTGTTTAATTTGTACTTCTCTGTTGACAAATGTTGAATCTCTTTTCATATGTTTATTTGTCATCTATATATTCTAGTAAAATATTTATTTGAATTTTTTGCCGGTACTGAATTGGTTTGTTTGCCATCTCATTATTGATTTTTTTTCCAATTGATTTTTAAATTTAAAATCTTCTTTTATTTCTGCATGTAAGCAATTATATTTAATTGTTTTAGGTAAAATCAAAAACATATTTAAGTTTTAAATAATTACTAGAGAACTCAATTTTCCAGTAATTGTTCATTGCATTGTTTTTATTTCAGATCAAATTATTTTTTAAGTTTTTATTAAAAAAAAGTTAAAACTTATACCAAAGGAAAGAACATAGTATACTAGTATACTGAAACAACATGGATCCATCATCCAACTTTTAGAATTATCAACATTCAACATTCTGCCATTCATAATTTCTCTTTACTTTCACCCAATTTGTATCAACTACCATGTACTTGACTATTTTTAGTTGTATTAGTGGTGATAGTTTCTTTTTTAAAGTAAAATTCACCTATACACAAATATTAGATGTACAATTCTAAAAACTGGATACACTTGAGTAACCCATAGCCAACACCTCTGTTATGTAGGGCACTCTGATATCTCTTGAGAGTTTAATTATTCCAGTCAACACCCCCCCATCACAAACCCAGACAGACGACATTGTTTTCTTTTTGCTTCAGATGAAGTTTGCCCCATATATGTCTATCTTAGTGAACATTCCATGCACATCTAAAAAAGTGTATAGTCAGTATTTGTAGGGTATAGTTTTCTCTATCAGTTGATAGTGACATTCAGATTTTTTGTATCTCATCTGTGTCCTTACTGATGGTTTGGCCTAAATGCTATATAAATTATTGAGGGAAGACTGCTAAAATATATGATAATGATCTTACCTTGATTTTTTTTATTTGCTCTGTTTCTCAGTTCTCTCAATTCTCTTATTTTGAAATGATTGTTGTCAAGTACAAAGATTTATAATTGCTATAACTTCTTAGTGTATTGATCCTTTTATCATAAAATGCCTATATTAATCTCTGGTAATTATGCTTAATGTGGAAGTCTATTTTGTCTAGCATAAATTGAGTTATTTTCTCATGGGATACCTTCTGCTATATCTTTATATTTAATGTACAGATGTTTTCTGACTTATAGTGATTCAATTTATGATTTATTTTTTACTTCATTATGGTGCAAAAGTGATACACATTTAGTAGAAACCATACTTCAAGTATCCATACAACTATTCTGTTTTTCATTTTCAGTATAGTATTTAAAAAATTACATAAGATATTCAACTTTTCTTATAAAATAGATGATTTAGCTTAACTAGAGGCTAATATAAGTTCTGAGTATTTTCAAGGTAGGCAAGGCTAGACTATGATTTTTGGTAGGTTAAGAAGTGTATTAAAAATATTTTGACTTAATATATTTTCAATTTACAATGGGTTTATCCTGACATAACCTCATCATCGTAAGTCATGGAGAATCTACACCTGTTTTTTTTTAATGTCTAAAGTGTACATCTTGTAGATGAAATGTAGCTAGATCTTACTGTTATACCTAGTCAATGATTTCTGCCATAATTGTGGATTTTATATTTATATTTAAGACAATTAATGCTATACATAGGTCTTTTCTATTTTTTATTTATTTTTGTTCTATTTCTACTTTCCTGATATTTTGAACCATTCAAAAATTTAATATTCCATTTTGATTTATCCAGTGGCTTTTCAGCTTTATCCCTTTGCATTATTTTTATAGCTGCACTAAGAATTATAATATACTTTATCAAAATTTATTAAGACCTGGTCTTGTACTAATTCACACAGAACATTTGAAATTTGCAGCAGTCTGGTTCTATTTACCTCCCTGCCTTATATTTTTGTTAGTATATGCAATTATACTTGTGTGTGTGTGTATATATATATATACTAGTACCATAAACTCCATGATATGATGATGTAATTTTTGCTTGAAACCATCTTAAGCCTTTTAAAGAAGCATATATAGAAATTTAATATAGAGATAGCTATAAATATATACATGTACATACAGTTGGCCTTTGTATCTGCAAATTCCATATCTACAGATTCAAACAGCCAAGGGTTAAAAATATTCAGAAGAAAACCCAATAAACATAACAATTCAATAATAAAAAATGTGAATAAAAGAACAAGATAGTATAACAACTATGTACATGATATTGACATTGTATTAAGTATTATAAGTAATCAAAGGATGATTTAAAATAGAAGATGTGCATTGGCCGTATACAAATACTGACCCATTTTATATAAGGGTCTTTAGTATCTGTGGATTAGGGTATCTTTTGGGGGTCTCTGGAACCAATCCCCCATTTATACCAAAGTATGACTGTATATACATAGTATCTATATTTTTATACTTATCCACATGTGTATACATTACAGTGAGAGTTATTCTTTCTCTTATGTCCTATTTACCCTCTACTGATATTTTCCCTCAGCTTGAATATTTAATATTTTTTGTAGTATGGATCTTTTGGCAAAAGTTCTACGTTTTTAAATTTTAATTATATTCCCCTTTCATTTTTGAATTTTTTTGTATATGTAATTGTGATTTACCAGGGTGTTTATTTTCTCCTAAATTTTAAGACTTTAAAATACTACTCAGTTGGCTGATGAGAAATTGCCTTCATTTGTATTGCTTTTTCATTTGTGGGAGAGACATCAAGTCTTTTTCCTCTGGCTACTTTCAAAATTTTCTTGTTAGCTTTGGATTGTAGTAATTTCACTAAGATGTACCTATATGTGATTATCTTTGTATTTTCACTGCCTGCAGTTCGTCAGCTTCTTTGACCTATAAATTGATGTTTTTCAGCAAATTTGAGAAGTTTTCAGCCATTATTTCCTCAATTTGTTCTGTCCGTGTTATGTACTGGTTCTGTTTCATTTTTTCATACCTTGCCTTCAGACTCAAATTCCTTGCATGTTAGACTTCCTGGTACCATTCCACAGATTGGCAAAGCTCCATCCCAGTTTCTCTTATGTCTCATTGCTCTTTGTCCTTTTGACAGATAATTCCTGGTGCAATATCATCAAGTTCAGTGAATCTTTTGCCATCTCAAAATCATTTTTAAGCCCATGCCGTGAATTTTTCAATTCAATGATTGTATTTGGGGAGATGTCTATAATTTCCATTTTGTTCTTTTTTCGTTACTATTTCTGTACTGAGATTCCCTGTGTTCATCCACTATACACAAATTTCTCTTATTGAACTTAAATATATTTATAAAAGCTGTTTTAAAGTATTTGCTCATTTTAACATCTAGTTCACCTGTGGATTTGTTTCCATTTATTAAGATTTTTCCTGTATTTTTATTTTGGGTATAGGACATTATGAACAATGCATTGGAAAGATTGTTGATTCTCTTATGTTTATCTGGAGAGTGATTTATTTTTAAATTCTAACGTACAGTTAAGTTCAAACTCTTATCTCCTCTGCATTGATAGTAGCTGTGCTCTCCACTCAGTAATTTTAGCCTCTACTTTCTGCTTTTGTTTTTTTTTATTGTGGGCCCTGTTTGGGTCTCCCCTATAAATACATAGGTAAGTAATTAGCCAAGAGTATGGGTACATTTTTAGCGATTGTGTGAGGGATTACTCCCACCTTAGTCCATTCTCTTTCATGGTTTCCTTCCCAAATATTCTGACAACTCTGACAACCCCAAACTGTATTTTCTGACATCTGAAGTATGTAAGTTTGTATCTTTCTAATACACTTGTTCTTTTAGGTAAATAGTCACAAAATGGCAAGTTTCACCTACTGCAGTCCATCTTTAAAAAATAATGTCTTCTCTAGTTTCCACTTGGGTTTGGTGGCTTGGCAGAGCCTTCAAATAGTTCTTGGTTTGTTGTTAATTGTATTTAGATCTGATAATCATGACCTTTGAGAGGGTTATTTAAATAAAGCTAATCCCTAGGCGTCGAAATTCCAAAACGTCTCTTTTCAATCTAAAAGCTAACAATTCAAGAATCACGAGTGAACAAGATGTGTGCAGCACGTGCTTAAAACATATTCTATAAAGTATGAACAACAAAAGAAGAGTAAGAGGGGCTTGGTTGTCTTTTTTCATGAGTTTCCTTCAGTCATGAACAGAAGAAATTTTATTTCTTTATACTTTTACTAAAGAATTAGGACAAATCTGATGAGCACAGATTTCGTTCATTAAAAAAAAAAAAGAAGACTACAGCAATGTATGAAATCCTGCCAAACAATAGTTATTCTCCACTCTCTTTTTCTCAGAGGTAGGGAGCTAAATGAATCAATGCTCTATGAATTCAAGTCTGCTATTATAATTGACAGGTATGACCTATCTCACCATTTTAAGTCCCCCAGTACGTGAAAAACTGACATAAAAGGGAGTGAGACCAGCTGTTCTCTCTTTTAGCTGAAGACCTAAAGGGAAGAAATAGATAAACTGCTACACTGGAGATTAAGATCAGCTATATAAGAAAATATTTCTCAATGTGAAAGTGATTAAATTCTTCAATGGGTAACCAAAGAACCAAAGGCGGTGTCTGAGGGAGTATGTGTGTGTGTGCATGTGACTGACCATATTTTTCTGGAGGGAAACATCTGTGTTTCAAGATGATAACATATGCTTTTATCTTTTTTGAGTTTTTAATCAAGGCACTATCACAAAAGCTTGTGCCAATTTCTTTTAAAGATATCATTTAAAAATGGGCCTTGCTTTCCAGGATGCATAAGAAACACCCAGCACTGTAATGTGGCAAGATGAACCATCTCAGTTATTTAGAATTTGGGGCCCCCACATTCTTCTTTTCCTCAAGAAAAAGGAGAAATGTCAATACTCTTTAAGATCCTCCTTATACCATGCAAGGAATGGTATAAATATAAAACATATAATTAGAATTTAATAAATACTTTCATGCCAGAATGTTCTAAAATTTTTCAAGCCTACGTACTGAAAACATAAAGACTGGGCAAAAGAGAGATGATTTCAACTCTTGCCATGGAAAAGCAGGACTATTAAAAGATATTTCTCTGTGTTGTTACTGCTTGGAGCCACACTGGGGATGGACCTACCATACCCATGGTCATGGAATGTTATAATGCCCAATCAATAACTCCTAGGGTTGAAGAGCACCAAATGCTGCTCAGGAGGGTCTACAAAAACCACCACTCTTCTGGAGTTTCCCCATCAGCTTTCAGTCTTGCTACTATAACCAGGATTAAATATCTTTCAGAAATTTAGTCTGAATCTGCAACTTTTACCATTTTCAGGGCGTGTGTCCTAAAGGTTTATCAAGACCTGTTTTTTTTCCTCAGTGCAGATTTCTTTCAGGTAATTAGAGGGGAACTGTTTAATTGAAGACAGCTGAAACCTATATTTGTGCTGTATAGCACTGCCTTCGTTTGCTTGGGCTGCCATAACAAAATACCACTGATTGGGTGTCTTTCACAAGAAAAATTCATTTCTCATTGTTCTGAGGCTGGAAGTCTAAGATCATGGTGCTGCAAGATGTAATTTCTCCTTGGCTTACAGGTGGCCTCTCTCTTATTGCCTCTGCACATGGGATTCCCTCTGTGCATATGAGCCCTCTGGTGTCATGTTTTGAGACCAAATTTCATTTTTTAGGACACTAGTCAGACTGTATTATGGCCTACCTTAATGGTTTCACTTAAATTTTACCACCTCTTGGAAGGTTCTACCACCACAGTCACATGAGTTAGAGCCCACCACTGTGACCTCATTTAACCTTAATCATCAAAGGTCCTACCTCCTGGCATTGGGGATTAGGACTTGAAAACATAATTTTGAATGGCAATTTAGAAACACAATTTAGCCACTACTAAGCACCAAATTGGTTACTAGCCATTTTGGCGCAATTACAAGTATAACTAAACATCTATCAAAAAACTGACACCACTGAGAAACTGCAGTAAGGCGTGTATTCATGGTTTGCCTGTCCCCTTATCATAGCTTCTGAATCTTCTCTGCCCTGTCTTGACAAAGAGGAATCTTCCAAGCCAAATTTGCCATATTTCAATGAGCAAATAAAGTCATAGATTATCCAAATGATAGAAGTCAACAGCTTTTATACGTTAAATTTAGCTTGGGAGAAAGATGGCCAACTGGAAGCAGCTTCCAACAGAGGCTCCTGTCCAAAAGGAAAGATAACCTCCAGAAACTGTCCAATTGAGCTGAAGACTGGGAGCCCAGCCGAGAGAGAGAACGGATAACTGCAGGTCACCTCTGCTGAGGCAAGCTGCAACTTCAAAAAACCAAGCTTCAGGCAGAAAAAGTGAACTAAAGTTTTCTGCCATTGTGAACTTCCAGGACACCCTTCCCCCCTTACTTGATGCACCAGAAGCTTGACCTCTGCTGAAACTGAGGGACAAGGACTTGAGCAGTGCCCACCCTCCCTATCTGCTGGACCAGGAGGCCCACGAGGTAAGAGACTCTGGGGCCCCACCGAGGCCCCAGGCCAGTGACCCCACCCGGAACTGCAGGGATCCACTCTGCCCCAGCCAAACTACCAGCCGCCGGCACCCCCCGTGCAGCTCCGATAAGTGCCCCATCGGGCCTTGGCCCACAGTCGCAGGGGCCAGAAAATCCACCAGGACCCCCGTATGGCCCCGACTGGCACCCCGCCTGGCCTTGGCCTGCCACCAGCAGTGGCCAGGAACTCTGCAGGGACCCCTGCGGCCCAATTAGCACCCTGATTGGCACCCTGCCGGGCCTTGGCCCACCCCCCGCAGCGGCCTCAGCCCACCACCAGCCAGGACCCCTGCCCAGCTCCGATGTTTGCCCCAGGCCTGCTGCCCACAGCAGCCAGGAACTCCACTCCACCTGGACCCCCACCAGGCCTTGTCCCGCCACCAGCAGTGGCCAGGAACTCCACAGGGACTCCTGCGTAGCCCCAATTGGCACTCTGCCGGGCCTTGGCCCACCACCAGCAGCAGCCAGTAAGTCCACCGGGACGCTCGCTCAGCGCCAATCTGTGAACCACCTGGCCTCGCCGCTGCCAGCCAGGACCCCCGCTTGGCTCTGATCCATGCCCCAGGGGCACCACCCACAGCTACCAGGAACTCCACTATTCCAGGACCCCCACGCAGCCCTGATTTGCACCCCGCAGGGCCACCCCACAGCAGACAGGAACTCGACTCCACAGGGACCCACAGTATGCCCCATCCCACACCCTGCTGCTTGATCCAGGCATTCCACACTCTGGAGCTGCTCCCACAGCCAGAACTCCCTGGGTGGGGCAGTCCCAGAGGAGCTACACAGAGTCACTCCCTACCAAGATCCAGCAACAACAGAGTGATCCTGCTGGGGTCTGAACTGGGAGAGACACCTCCCCAACTCTGAGGACAGACATAGGCAACAGTGAAAAATAATCATGAGGTGGAATCAACAGGAAAACTCTGGCAATATGAATAATCAGAGTAGATCAACTCCCTCAAGGAACGACAAGGTTGATACAGCACAAGATCCCTAGCAATAAGCAAATGGCTGAGATGTCAGAAATTGAATTCAGTGTCTGGATAGCAAATAAGATCAGTGGAATGGAGGAAAAGATGGAATTAGAATTTCAGGCAGTAATCCAAAAGATGACCCAAAAGAGATCTCAAGAATTCAATGAATTCAAAGACAAAATGACCAAAGATTTTGATACATTGAGACAAGAAGTTGCAGCCCTAAAGATCTGAGAAATACAGTAGAATCCCTCAGTAACA
>CAUYRH010085226.1:0-51407 GCA_963574655.1 Perodicticus potto
CTGTAGTCCCAGCTACTTGGGAGGCGGAGGCAAGAGACTCGCTTGAGCCCAGGAATTGGAGGTTGCTGTGAGCTGTGATGCCACGGCACTCTATCCAGGGTGACAGCTTGAGGCTCTGTCTCAAAAAAAAAAAAAAAAAAATGGGTGTTGTGGCAGGCGCCTATAGTCCCAGCTACTCAGGAGGCTGAGGCAAGAGAATTGCTTGAGCCCAAGAGTTGGAGGTTGCTAAGAGCTATGATGCCATGGCATTCTACCGAGGGTGGCAAAGGAAGACTCTGTCTTAAAAAAAATAAAATAAAAAATAAAAAAATGGGATGGGCAGCACCTGTGGCTCAGTGAGTAGGGCGCCAGCCCCATATACTAAGGGTGGTGGGTTTGAACCCAGCTCTGGTGAAACTGCAACAAAAAAATAGCCGGGCGTTGTGGCAGGCGACTGTGGTCCCAGCTACTGAGGAGGCTGAGGCAAGAGAATCGCCTAAGCCTAAGAGTTGGAGGTTGCTGTGAGCTGTAACGTCATGGCACTCTACCCAAGAGTGACAAAGTGAAACTTCGTCTCTTTAAATAAATAAATAAATAAATAAATAAATAAATAAATAAATGGGGATAACAGAGCTGTTGTTAAGATTAAATGAGACAATGTAAGTAATGAGCTCAGGACAGTGCCTAGCAGTCTGCAGACACTACTTGCTATCTGGAAGCCACAACTATCATCATTGCTGCTGTTTGGAGACATGTGCTCCTGGTCTATGGCCGTAACAGAGACATCAAGGCCACAGCTCATGGCTGGGACGACCTGGGAGTGGTCCACAAGACAAGCTAGGACTGAGTCACAGAACACTGGGAGTGGAGGGCAGGTTATGTGGACAGTGAGGAACAACTATGTCTGGTGGGGGCTGTACGTGGTACACCCCGGGGTCCCGACCACAGCTCTAGTTGCATCTTTCTGTTTCTGCACTAACAGATCCTGACTCCAGCCGATCTGTGCAAGATCCACGAACAGAACCATGAATGGGGGGACTTCCCTGGGGACACACATCAAGCAGGCACACCACAGGCCCCCCCTGGCCTCCCTCTCCCAGGGCAGGGGTGGCAGTCAGGGGCTTACCTGTGCAGGGCAGATGGCCTCACAGAGCTTGCAGGCAATGCAGCGCTCCTCACCGGATGGATAACGGCGTAGTGCGTGCTCCCCTCGGAAGCGTGGGCTCAGCGGACCCTTCTCAAATGGGTAGTTGATGGTGGCTGGCTCTCGGAACAGGTAGCTCAGGGTCATACCCAGACCTGTGAGCAGCATGGGCATGGTGAGCGGGGGCACCTCCCCTACATATCTGTGACCAACCCCGGCCTGCCCCATTCCCTCACCCCAGCACCCACCTCGAAACAGCTCAGTCCACAGCAGTGTGCGAGCTGCCTTGTCAGTTGCTGCCCTCATGTCCATCTCAGGCTCCTGCACGTTCACATATTCTGCAGAGAGGAGGGCAGAGAGGGCATGGCAGGAGATCTCACACACACCTTTCCTTCCTCAGGAACCAGCTCAGGGAGAGGAGGCCTGGCCTTCACTTCCAGGTGCAAGAGCTGGCCTCCCCAGGGGCCTGTTCCTTCACCAAACCTTTCCCCAGCCTCTGCAAGTGCCCTATGAGGCCACCTCCAGCCCAGCCCAGGCCAGTCTGTGTCTGCTTTTCCTTATGCTTGGGTAGTCACTTGAGCAGGGCTTGAAAGGGGAGTCAAGGGAGTGGGCAAGGGGCTTGACATGGGGGCTGGTGAAGAGGCACAGGCGCCATGGCATGGTCCACATGTGGCAACTCCCTCCCTATCACAGCTGGGGGGACAGTTTGATCACACCAGCAACGCCTGCAATGATGTGTTCTGTCCCTAGGACCCACAGACAGTCTTGTTATCATCTGTTCTTGTTATCACTTTTTTTTTAAGAGACAGAGTCTCACTTTTATTGCCCTCAGTAGAGTGCTGTGGCATCACAGCTCACAGCAACCTCTAACTCCTGGGCTTAAGCGATTCACTTGCCTCAGCCTTCCAAGTAGCTGGGACTACAGGCGCCTGCCACAGTGCCTAGCTATTTTTTGTTGCAGTTTGACCAGGGCCAGGTTTGAACCTGCCACCCTCAGTATATGGAGCCAGTGCCCTACCCAGTGAGCCACAGGCACCGCCCGTCATCATACTCATTTTAACACTGGAAACTGAGGCTTAAGACCCCTAACAAACCTAGGACCAGAACCCAGGTCTCCTCCCCAACCTCCGACAGGACCCCAAGCAGAAATGCTTCAGGGTACTGGTCACCTCCGTACTCACTGTAGGTGGCTGCCACTGTGCTGCGGTGTAGGTTCCGGCCACTGGGATATCCTGCAAGGAGAGTGACACTCTGTGGCTATGACCTCATGCCAGGAGACTGAGCACCCCCATTCCCAGGAAAGACTCCCTAGGTCCTACCTGTGCTTGTAGCTTGGGCCAGGGCCCGCAGCAGCAAAGGTGTGGTCAGGCAGCGCATCTGAGGGCATAAGAAGGGAGAGAGGATGGTGTGTGTCCAGGAAGCATCCCCTCTAGGAATTCTGACACTGTAGGTGCCCTGAGCCTAGACTCCAGGCAACTGGGTCATCTCATGCCTATCACAGGCACACAGGCCCTTCCTGTTTCCAGGCAAGGCAGCTCCCAGCCTTTCAACCTAACCCAGCTCAGCTGGGCTAAGATTTAGGGAGCTTCTAAGTTCTATCTCACCTTTTAAGAAGCCTTTAAAAGCCATCCCTCCTCCCGCCCCTCCCAGAGCTCCAGCCACCCATCTCTGTCTTCCCTCCTTCATCCTCACTAAACTGACCAAAAATAACACAAGCCACCACCAGCAAGCACTGAGAGCTACTTTCTGCAGGCATGTGGTGGGGGTGTATCATGTACTGTCATCTTGTCTTACAGATAAGAAGCTGCTTTTGCTCCATTAAGTGACTCAGTGACAACAAGGGGATGGGCTGGGACTGAAACCAGCCCTCTGCTGCAGGAAACCCTCAGAATCAAATTCCTTTTCCCAGCTTCAAGGCTCTACTCACAGGGGTCCTCAAACTACGGCCCGCGGCCCACGTGCTTTGGTATGAATTGTATTTGTTCCCGTTTTGTTTTTTACTTCAAAATAAGATATGTGCAGTGTGCATAGGAATTTGTTCATATTTTTTTTTTTAACTATTGTCCAGCCCTCCAACGGTCTGAGCGACAGTGAATTGGCCCCCTGTTTAAAAAGTTTGAGGACTGGGGGTGTCTGTGGCTCAAAGAGTGCCGGCCCCATGGCCCCATATACCCGGGGTGGCAGGTTCAAACCCGGACCTGGGCAAAAACAAACAAAAAAAGCCACTGACCATCACTGAGACTTTGGGTAATCATTCTTGTGGGTGGTATCTGGAAAAAGTTTGAGGGCGCCTGCTCTACTAGAACAGACTCCCTGCCTAAGGAGGGACCTTGGGCAGGGGACGTCAACCGACTCCCTGCCTCACCTATGAAATTGGGGGTCATGAGAACCAAGGGAGCTCCTACCTGCCAAGGGGTTGGCCCAGACCCTAGCACTTAGCCAGAGATCAAAGTGCCCATCCCGCGACCTGTAACCTCTAGTGGGCACACTGGGCCCTAGGCACCCAAGCCAGCACCTTCTCCGACCTTCCCCATGACCTTTGACCCCACGGACGCCAGCCTGGAGGCGCATGCGCCCTGAGGATGCAGAGTCCTCGGGTCAGCCCGCTGCACGCTGAAGGACAGAGGCTGCGGGTCCTGAGCAGGCAGAGATGAAGTCTGGTGCAAGGCTGGCGGCGCCAATGGAGACACCACACTCGGCCCCGGCCCCGCGCTGCCCAGGCCTGGCCTTCACGGAAGAGCCCTGAATACCAACCTTGAAACGCTGCCGCTCCCTCCTCGGCTGAAAGGCAGCTCACGGAGAGGCGGAGCCTATCCTCTGAAAAGCTGCCATCGAGCTGGCTGGCTTCGCCTTTTCCGACCTGACCTTCCAGGGTGTGGTTTTATTGGTCAGTACAGGGCTGACGGAGGCGGGATCCTGAAAGATCCTTCTTTTGATTGGCTAGGATGGAGCGGGAGCTTGACGTTATGCTGGGAGCTGCCATGTTGGTTTGGAAGGCCAATAAGCGAGGACTTCCGAGGAGCCGGAGGCGGGACATCCGGGGCGTGGTTCAGAAAGCGGCTCTGGCCCCCCTGGGCTCCGAGCGAATCGGCTGTGGCTGGCCTGGGGCGTGTGATAGCGGTAGTGAAGACGGCGATGACATTTAGAGTCACTGACGGTAGCGACTCCCCGGGCAAACGCTGTGCTCATGTGCGGCTTCATTTACTCCTCACCGCAATTCCGTGTGGAGCAACTACAAGACTGCATTAGTATAACGTTACAGTTGAGGAAACTGAGGCACGGAGTATTTAATAACTTTTCCCGATCCGTAGAGCTACGGGGTGCGGCCGCCTGACCGACACCTGGGTCTTTATGAAGCCCATCTCGTTTCCCCCCCTGCAAATTCTGTGATGGAGGCTGCGATGTAGGAGGCCCATGAGGCCTCTGCAGGCGTTTTCGGGATGGTGGTCTGGGAAGGCTTCCTAGAGGAGGTCATGTCTAAGCCGACGGTGAGTAGGAGTCGGGCAGGCCAGGAAAGGCAGAGAGGCACGTCTTGTGTACCGCAGAGGTCCTTGTACAAAGAGGACAAGCATGGGGCAGGCTGAGTGTGGGCAGAAGGGGCAGGAGCTTGGTGACTTGTCCGTGGAGCGAGAGGCAGAGCCTCCTAACGATTTGGGACTTGTGGGCTACAGGTAAGGCAGTCCCTCTGGAAAGTTTCAGGCAGGGGAGTGGCATGGTCCCTGCGAGCTTTGGGAAGAAGAGCAGGTTCCCTGAAGAGGGCCCTGAGGATAAGGGAGGTCATGGGATGTTGGCCTGCATCAGGCCCTGGCCGTGGCAATTCAGGTGTGGACTTGGGAGGTGAGAAGAGGTGTCAGGTGTCAGCCTGGGATTTGGGCTTTGGCAGCTGAGTGGATGGGGCCCAGGAGGGTAAACAGGGTGGGACATGGTGAGGGTGAGGAGTCCAGAACTCTGAGAGGCCCTCATGGAGCTGCTGCTGCAGGACCCCCACCTGATCTGGGGGAGGGAAGAGGGAGGCAATGCTCTGAATGAGCGAGGAAAGGGGACACCTGGAGCTTGGTCAGCAACTCCCTAATTTAATCTTCACAACAATTTCAGGAGGTGTCAATTGTCAATCTTCACTGCACAGATGGGGAAGCTGAGGCCCACAGAAGACAAGGCCCCACTGCATCACCCTCCACAGGAAAGTAGTGGCTCAGAGTGCTCTGTCCTCTTCTCCCAGGACACAGGTGGCTAGCCTGGGAGGGTCACTGCACTGGTTCCCATGCCCCTCCCCGCGAACAAACTTAGTTAGGGGTGGCTGAGGCAGGAAGGCTAGTGCTGGTCTGTGGCCTTGGCTGTTCTTCCTCCTCGTTCTCCTAGCTGAGTCCTGTCCCTACTAGCTGGCAGGGCTGGTGGAGGACTCAAACCACAGGCTGCAGAGGGCCGCCCCAGGCCCCCGCACAGGCTCAGAGCAGCGTGCAGCTGCAGCAGCGGGCCTCCATGGCCACCAGCAGCACCCTCAGATTGCATGGCGTGTGGGGCGGGTAGCGGAGGTCGTTGACCTTCTCCATCCTGGGGCTGCGAAGCAGGCAGGCGCGATGGTGGGAGAAGGTGTCGAAGGAAAACTTGCCGTGGTACCTGCCCATCCCGCTGGCACCTGCCCAGTAGCACAGAACACAGGGAGGGAGGGGCTCAGGGGCAGCCCAGGGGGTCTGCAGACCTTGACTCTGCCAATTACATACAGTAGGACAAAAGCAGGCTGGGTTCACCTTTCTGGGCCTCAGTTTCCCCAACTGTCCAGTAGGTAATTATGAGGCACTGTGTGTAGTGTAAAGGGCTTGGCCCCGACTCTGGCACCAACTAGGGACATCAAGAGTTGGGACCAGATAGGCAGACAGTGGTCAAGGGCATTGGTTCAAGAGCCAGGCGGCCCGGGCTTGAATCCTGGCTCTGCCACAAGTTAGCTGTGTCACTTTGGGCAAGTGACTGTGGCTCTGTGTGCCTCAACCATCTGTGTACCATGGGGTGACAATGGTACCTACCTCCTGGGTATGGGGGGACTAAGGGAGTGTTCAGGCCTGTGGACACAGCAAGCACTGTGTTGTTATGAGTCTTTCTCAGCGTCTAGGTAGGAAGGCCAAAGGACCCAGGGAGTGCAGGGGACACAGCCTAGGTGCAGTTAGCAGGTAATCAGAGAGGGCTTCCTGCCGTGAGTGAGGCCTGCCCCTCAGGATGTAGAGTTAATCATGTGAAGAGGGTGGGTGAGGACTTACAGGTGGATTGGGGATACCTGGCATGTAGGTGGATTGGGGACCTGGGCAAAGTTCAAACTACTGGAGCAGCAGTAGGGACATAGAGGGAGGCCAAAGCAGGACCCCACAGCTAGAGCAGGAAGGGGGGCTGGTCTCAGGAGCTGAGTAAGGGCCTGGCTTGGTGCCTGGGGACCTGGGGGAGGTTGTCCTCAGGGAGCAGCAGGATCAGATTCACTGGCAAACAGCCCTGGCCTCTCCCCAGGCATGGGAGGTGGAATGAGGAGGGCCGCAGACCAGAGTAGGGAGCTGGGCAGGGTCTGATGGAAGGACCCAAATGAGAGTCCAGGCACAGGACTCAAGGGAGGGAGTTGTAGAGCCAGGACAGCAGCCTTCTGGGTGCTCCTGTATAACTGGCCACTGTCCAGGAAGGGTGCAGGCACATTTGGGGCAGCTTGCCAGGTCCTACAGCCATTCATTCTGATGCTAAGTGACCTCAAGTCACCTCTGGCCCTGCCTATTCACTGAGGAGGAAATGGGGGATGGCACCCTGGATTGCACAGTCTGTCAGTTCATTGCTGGGTCTAACCCTGAGGTTTCCTGACTCACAGGCCAGGACTTTGCAGCTGCGTCAGGGCTGCTCTGGGGGACAGAGGTGGCATTGGCGCTCACCTGGACCTCCCCAGGAAAGGGGAGCAGGCAGCAACTATCAGCAGGGTAGAAATGGGGTGTGATGCCCAGGGTTGGACTGAAGGGTTGGGGCAGGGGTTAAAGAAGTGGCAGCTAAGGAGCAAAGAGAACACAGGAGGGGTCTGCAGAGCAGCACAGTAGATGGGGTAATCACAGTTATGGTTTCTCTAAAGACCCACTAAAATTGTGTATCTATGCAGAGATTCATCCAAGTACTATGGGGAGGGGAGCAGAATGGAGGTGATGGGATAGGACATAGCCAGTGAGGAAAGGCACCCTTCCTTGTCCCTCTGCACCGAGGCTGGGCTGGGACATTTCTTAGTGAGGATGTATGCAAGTGACACATGGAGTTCATTCAGGAATGGTGACAGTGGGCAGGATGGCGGTACCTACCCACTCCTCCGAAAGGCAGGCTGGTGAGTGTCATGTGCATGAAGCCGTCGTTCCCACAGAAGCCCCCGCTGCTGGTCCGGGCCAGCACTCTCTTGACCACCTGGGAGAGAGCAAGGTATGTGCCAGGCCACCCCTTCAGGTGAACTCAGTGACACTGGTCTTGCTTCAGAAAGGGTCTGAGGCCACTGTGTCAGCTGAAATCAGAGCAGTGGTTGTGTACTGGTCACCCATCAAGGCTCTGACTTGGGACATGTTTCCTGAGCATCTGCTTCTGGCCCATGCAGAGTGCTGGGGACACAGACTCAACCCACTGGGGAGGTAGGAAACCCAGTGTCACTTGGGACATGGCGAGTGTTGTGGCACCTCCAGTGCCAGGTAGTCAGGGAGATGTCCTGGGGAGGAACGTGATATGCCTGCTGAGCCCATGATGGGGACGGAGTTGTTCACAGCAGCAGAGCAGAGCTGAGGGGCTTGTGTGGTGTGAGCACAGGGGACACGAGACGTGCACAGTGGTGTGTTCAGATTTGCACTTCAGAACATGAACTTGGCGCTTGCTTAACTCAGTGGGGACCTCCTTCTGTCTATTGGTTTATTTGAAGAGTGGTAGGAAAAACAGATTAGTAGACACCACATAGTTACTACACAACTCCACCGTAATATATTTAGTTCCAATCAGTATGACCCTCAGATGAGAGCTGGGTCAGGGCTTGTCTGAAGCTGGGTAGGCTGGAGCCCCCAGCTTTGGTTCAGACATTGATTCGGTGCATGACACCAGCCTTGCCAACTCCAACACTAGTAGGAGATGGTGTGAAAAGCAGCAGAGTGCTTCCGAAGGAGTACGGCAAGTCGTGTGTAACTTGTGTCTTGGGTGTGGCTCTGTGTCCTACAATCAGTGCTGGGTGCTCAAAAAGTGTGAAGGCAGATCACCCCAAGAAATCCAGCATGCATGTCCAACCTTTTTTCTGCTGCACATTGGTAGAGTAAGAGTTGTCTTGGGCCACACATGAAATACACAAACACTAACGGAAGCTGATGAGCAAAAAAAGAGTTCTGTGCATACTTTTCACGATATCTGACACCACAGATAAGCAAATAATCTCATATGGCCTGTGGGTCATAGGTTGGACATCCATGCTAACATTTTCTAAAGGTTAAAGTATCCAGATAAACTAAAGCTCCTTGGAGGAATGGCTGCTTCTAGAATTGGGGCAGGCAAAGACAAAATGAGCCTGAAAAGGCGAGTGCGTAGCACCAGGACAGAGGTGCTCCCAGTGCCAAGCTTGGAACAAACACACAGCCTTGGATTATAACCCACAGAACTAAATACGCATGAGTTCATAGTGGTCTAAATAAGTAATTCAGGAGGCAGGGTGGCACTTATGCCTCAAGGAGTGAGGCGCTGGCCCATATACCAGAGGTGATGGGTTCAAACCCAGCCCTGGCCAAAAACTGCAAAAAAATAATAATAATAATTCAGGAGGCAAATCTTTCTTACCGGATTCCAGAATATGTGGGTAGCTAGTCCTTTCTGCTGACAGAGCTGCATTCCCCCCCTTCCTGTTGACAGTGGACGACTTAAGACACTTGCTTCCAAAGAGTAAAAAAAGGGAACAGTGGTAACGTCCGGTGGAGACACTGGCAGACACACCGTGACCAAGTGGTGAAGATGAACCTCGCCAGCCATGGGGAGGTCTTGTGCCCCTGACATGATGTGAAGAGGTAGCCCAGGCCTGCAGTTTTCTCACCAAAGCTTCCTAACACTTATCTAATCCTGAGAAAAACACTGGAGGGCTGGGATTGGGGACACTGCACAGGAAAGTCGGTGGGCACTTCTCAAGCTGAGAGGCTTGTGCCTAGTGAGATCCTGGCTGGCATCCTGGGGCAGGAGGAGGACTTTTGTGGAGAAATTGGTAAAATCCGAAAAAAGCCTAGAAATGTGGTTAATAGTAATAACCAATTAAGGCCCTCAAATGGGGAACGTGGATGTGTGGTGTATAAGAACTCAGTACTGTCTTTGCACCTTTCTGTAAATCTAAGATTATTCCCCAATAAAAAGGTTTATTTAAAAAACATTGTTCAGGGGCAGCACCTGTGGCTCAAAGGAGTAGGGCGCCGGCCCCATATGCCGGAGGTGGCAGGTTCAAACCCAGCCCCAGCCAAAAACAAAAAACATTGTTCAGGGCGGTGCCTGTGGCTCAAAGAAGTAGAGCGCTGGCCCCATATGCCAGAGGTGGCGGGTTCAAACCCAGCCCTGGCCAAAAACTGCAACCCCACTCCCTCAAACAAACACACAAAAACATTGTTCAAATGAAGGGGGGAGTGTCGGTACCTCTCTGTGTCTCCAGCACTGGTGGTGGTGGAAGGGGAACATTGTTCATCCTGGTCAGTCTCCCCACCTCTGCTCACTCCCTTGCCTCCTGTGAGTGCCTTAAGAGCCAGCAGGAGGGGGTCACTGCATCCACCAGGCCCAGGTGTGAGTAGGAACAAAGGAGGGGCTGACCTGCAAGCCTAGAGAAGGCCCTGGGAGCTGTCCACTGAGAGGCCCAGACAGTGTGGGTGGGGGAGGGTGAGGCCCAGATTCTCCTGGGACCAAGGGCAGTGGCAGAGCCAGATGACAAGCCCTGAAATCCTGCCCCCCGCATTCCCTCTGCTGCCACCATATCTACTTCCACACCCAGCCCCCACCAAGCCCCACCTGGCTGCTGTTGGAGAAGGCGTACAGGGCCAGGGGCTTCTCCCGCCGGGTGATGAAGTCGATGGCCTCGTCCAGGCTCTGCACGTTCATGATGGGCAGGATGGGCCCAAAGATCTCCTCCTGCATCACCGGTTCTGTCTCCTGCACGTCCACCAGCACCGTGGGGGCTGCAGGCACAGGGATAGCTAAGCCCTGGGGCACGGCCAGGACCCAATCTCCCCAGGAATCCAGGCTGTGGAACTCCAGACCTGACTTCCCAAGACTCCAGGCCTCAGAGATTCCTAGAAAGTCTCCCAGAGCCCCTAAGAAAGGGACTGTGGGGCTTCCCCAGCCTGTGGGGCCCAGAGAATCCCGCAATGTTGGTCTCACAGGGAAGACGGGAACTTAGAACAGCACCCAGAATGTCCAAGCCACGGGGTCACTGTGAGCTGCTGAGCCATGTGGGCCCAACTGACGGGGGGCTCAGGGCCATCAGAGTTGTGTAGGACCTGGGGATCATGAGGCCATAGACTATGGAGTCATGGCCTCATGAGACAGGTGATGGGATGGGGGGTTAGAGTCTTAGCACCCTGGACCCCTGGGGTGGGAGTGCAGTGAATCTAGCGTTGTGGGAACTGAGTTTGGAATCACAGAGTCACAGGTTGAGGACTACAGCCACAGGAGCGTTAGCATCAGGGGTCATGGCACCAAGAGCCGTGGCTCAGGGGTGCGCTCTGGCAACGGGGCTGAGGTTTCAGGCTCAGGCTCGTGGCCCAGCCCTGGCCCCTCCAGCATGGCAGGGCAAGTGGGACCCACCAATATAGCGCTCATTCGCGTCGCTCTGGCCACCGATGGCCACGCGGCCACAGCCCAGCAGTGCTTGCAGGCGCTGGAAGTGCTTCTGGTTGATGATGCGGCCCAGGTTTGGGGAGCTCTGGGGGTCGTTGCCATAGAAGCGAGTGATGGCGCTCTGCAGGGCGGGCAGCAGGCGCTCCTGCGTTTCAGGGCTGCACAGGATGTAGTCAGGGGCCACGCAGGTCTGGCCGGCGTTGAAGTAGCGGAACCAGGCCACGCGGTTGGCTACTGTCTGGGGGTCGCAGTTGTCATCCACATAGCAAGGGTTCTTACCCCCCAGCTCCAGAGTGACGGGCGTCAGGTGCTTGGCGGCAGCGGTCATGACGATCCTGCCCACGCGAGAGTTCCCTGAGCGTGGGTAGAAACCAGAGTGTCCCTTTAGTCACGTGGACCAGGTGGGATGGCCTGGGCCTGGGCCCGCCCCTCTTAGAGAGGTAATGGAGTCTTGTCGCTGCTGGCCCTTGCCTGGATTTTCCTTGCTACCAGCTACCACCCTGTAGCCCAGGACTCTGCTCATCCCTTCCTGGTCCCAGGTTCCTCATCCTGAGCTGGGCCCCTCAGCTCCTGCCCTCCTCTGCATCGGGCACTGCTGCCCCTCTTCCAGCCCTGTTATTCTCTGTGCTTGCTCTCTGCCTGTCATTAACTCAAAAGCTCAAGAGGTTTTGTCCATCCAGTCCCTGCTGGACAGCAAGGGACAGACATCATCTGGCAGGTGTTCAGCACTCGGTGAGCTGACTGAGGGCTGGCCCCATGCTGCAACGAAAGACTTCCTGTGTTAGTTCATTTACCCACAGGACAGGCCCATGGCTTAGGGATTGCCCCAATTTTACAGGTAAGGAAACCGAGGCCCAGAGCAGTTGGGATCTCTGCAGGCAGAGGAGGTCCCTGCTGGATCTGTCGGCCTCCACGTAGGCAGCTGAGATACCTGCCCCCAAACTCCTGCTGGGCTTCCCTTCCCCACTGTCCCCTCCCTGCCCACAGTTGGGGGTGGGCAGGCTTGTCCTGGGCTGGAGGTCTGGTCTGGAGAGGATGGGGCAAGACCATGGCCCTGCTCTGACCTGTACCCAGTGTGGGAGGCCTGCTGGGAGCCCCTCCTACCTGGTGTTCTTGGCCTTTCATCTCTTGTGGAAACTTGTTCTGGTCACTTGCAGTCAGACAGTATTATGCCAGGGTAGTAGCAGGTGACCTCTGGCACCAATCTCACCAAGTGCTTGGGTACAAATCCCAACCTACCCCAATCCCAACCAGCGTGGTGACCCCAGGCAGGGCACTGCGTCCCTTCATTGCCCTGAGCCTCTAATCCCTCATCTGTCCAGCCTGCAGGGGCAGCCGTGGAACCAATAGGGTCACCTGTGAGGGCCTGGCACAGCAGAGGCTCAGCTGCCTGTGGTTCATAAGATTGTGGTTGGTAGAAGTAGGCTATGGCCCTGGACATGAGACTCTGTCCCTTCCTAAGGGGTCCTGGGATCCAGGGCTGCTCCCAGCCTGGTTGAGAGAGAAGCAAGCCCCACAGCACCCCTAGCACCTGTCCGGCCTGCATCCTGTCTGGCTGCTATCTCAGGCTTTTCCACACTCCCAGAGTTAGGGACAAGACCTCTGTGGGTGGGACTGGTCTTCCCTACCCCGGCCACCTCTAGCCATCCTCTCAGGCCTCACCTGTGAAGAAGATGTAGTCAAACTTGTGCTCCAGCAGCTGCCCGGTCTCCTGGGGCCCACCCAGCACCACGGCAAAGCAGCTCTGCAAGGTGACGGGTAAAGGCTCCCTTGGGATCTCAGCCCAAGAGTCCAGGGGCTGCTCTGCCTTGCCCAGGCCCTAGTCCCTTGCCTGGCCTGACCCAGAGTTACCAGGAGGGCAGGGAGCTCCCTTAGATCCAACCCAACAGGGGCAAGGTTGGGTCTGGCTGGGCTGCACGGAGGGCTGAGGCTAGTAGGGCAGACAAGAGGCAGTCACGGATCCCCAGGGGACAGGCTCCTCAGAGGGAAAATGAGGCTGAGGGGCAGCTAGGACTCAGGTCTGACCAGCCCATAGCCCCTGCCTGTGTAAGCTGCCTGTGCCCCAAGGCCCTACTTACCTGGTCCAGGTATCGGGGCAGCACCTCGGCCAGGACCTTCTCCACGCTGTTGCTGATCTCTGACGGCTTCAGCACCACACAGTTCCCTGCAGGGCAGTGCAGAGACAGAGCTGGGGGAGGCATCGCCCAGTCCTGGTCTCCATGTACTTGTGGGGTGGACACTGACCTCTCCCATTTTCAGGGGAAGAACCTGGTTTAGAGAGGTGACATGACCAGCCCAAGGCCACACAGCCTGGGGACGGTGGGCCAGACTTGGGCTATCTGACCCCATGTCCTTCCTGGCTCTGTGGGTGGCCTCAACCTGGAGTGGGGAAGGACGATGAGAAGGTGGGGCTCAGCTCTCACCTGCAGCGAGGGCGCCTACCAGGGGCACCAGTGTCAGGTTCACAGGGTAGTTCCAGGGGGAGATGATGAGTACCAGGCCGAAGGGCTCCTTCTGGATGAAGGCCGAGTCCAGCTGGGTGGCCTGGGCGGGCAGCCAGGGGTGAACATGAGGTGCCCAGCACCCTCACTGTCTCACAGCCACCCCCACCCAGGGAAGCCACTGGTGAAGCAGACAGGCCTGGAAGGCCGCACCCGCCTGACGCCCAGCGCTCACCAGGTTCTTGGGCACTCTCTCGTTCTTCATCCAGGCCCGCAGATTCTTGAGAGCTAACGCGACCTCAGCCTGGCTGATGGCAATCTCAGACACCTCCGACTCAAAGTCTGACTGTGGGGAGTGGGTGAGGTCAGTAGGTGGCTGGAGCTCTGGGGACACACAGCCTCATTGAGGCAAAGTCTGCGGTCATTTACTCCTCCATTCACTCCTTGTTCACTCACTGACATGAGCCAGTGCCTGCTTCCTGTGTGAGGGGCGGCTCTGCGCCCTGTGGGGCTGACCTTGCAGGGGAGGGAGCATGACTCTGAAGACGCTGACGGCTCCATTGGAGCAGTGTTGGGGGTGTCGCAACAGCTAGAGCGAGTGTGTAGGCTGGGCGTGTGCATTGTGCGTGTGGCAGGTGTGCGTGTTTCCTCTTGTTTTATACAAGATGGCCAGTATAGGCCTCCAGGACGAGGTGACATTTGAGCAGTGATCTGAAGACAGGGAGGGAGGGAGCCTGTGGCTACCTGTGGAGGCGAATATTCTGGGCAGAAGTCCTGACACATGGAAAGGCCCTGAGGGGAGCACGCACGCGCTGTTCCTGCTCAGCTAGGAGGGCAGTGGGCAAGGCAATGGGGCCAGGTGGCCAAGCAGAGCAGGGACAAGATGTGGCCAAGTTTTTTTTTTTTGCCCTCAGTAGGGTGCCGTGGCGTCACAGCTCACAGCAACCTCCAGCTCTTGGGCGTAGGCTATTCTCTTGCCTCAGCCTCCCAAGTAACTGGGACTACATGCGCCCACCACAATGCCCGGCTATTTCCCACCCCCACCTCCCGCAGTTTTTGGCCAGGGCTGGGTTTGAACCCGCCACCTCCAGCATATGGGGCCAGCGCCCTACCCCTTTGAGTCACAGGCGCCACCTGATGCCTGGCTATTTTTTGTTGCAGTTTGGCCAGGGCTGGGTTTGAACCCGCCACCCTCAGTATATGGGGCTGGCACCCTGCTCACTGAGCCACAGGCACTGCCCTGACCAGGTTTTAATAGGACTGTCTGTGTGGCTAGCCATGACCTGCCTTGGGAAGATTCATCTGCAGGCGACACAGGGCACAGCCTCCCTGGGTAAATGCTGTCATTTCCTACAGGCCAAGGTCCAACGGCATCAGGCTTTTTAGCCAGGAGTAAGGAAGAAAGAAAATCAATAAGGACATTGTCCCAATCTCTGTCCTGAGAAGGAAAGACCCAGCCAGTGGGCTACAGGGAGCTGAGGCTGGGCCAGGGATGCCAGAGCCAGGCTGACACCCCACCCAAGGCACCGTGCAGGCTCTCCTGTGTCAGAGCAGAGGGGAACAGGACAGGGGGGTCGACAAAGCCCAGGAAAGGGGATGCCTTGCCCACGTCACTCTGCCAACCAGGTGCAAGGTCAGGGCCAGAGCTGAGCCCCAAGGGGACAGGAGCGTTATTTTGGAGAGACATTACACCCACCAGCACTTGCTCATCGCTGAGCCCAGGGCACTTGCTCCTGCCCCGCGAGCCTCTTGGCCTGCTCACCAGGCTTGGTAAGTTACCTGGGACCTGCATGAGGTTTGGGCCAATTTACCAGATGGATGGTTTGGACCCAGCCAAACCCTATCACCTTGAGCCAGGTTCAAACTCTGACTCTGTGCTTCTTGGCTGTGTGTTCTTGGGGAAGAATGTGCTTTCTCTGAGACCCCTTTGTGGATAACTGGCAGTGGCCACCCCTACCAAGAAGGGCTATTGGGGGTTAACTAAGAACACAGCACACAGCTTGGGTAGATGCTGCCTGGGGCAGGACTGGCTAAGACCAGAAGAAAAGGCCTGGGTGGGTTTTCTGAGCTACCCTCCCTTTGTGGGGCCTCAGCTTCTATACTTGGGATGGGAAGGTGGGAGGGAAATCTGAGCTGGAGATAGAAAAGGAACCAGATGGGGCAGTGCCTGTGGCTGAAAGGAGTAGGGCGCCGGCCCCATATACTGGAGGTAGTAGGTTCAAACCCAGCCCCGGCCAAAAACTGCAAGAAAAAAAGAAAGAAAGAAAGAAAAAGGACCAAAGGCCAGGTGCAGGGGCTCACGCCTATAATCCTAGCACTCTGGGAGGCCGAGGCAGGTGGAATGCCCTGAGCTCACAGGTTTGAGACCACCCTGAGCAAGAACGAGACCCCATCGCTAAAAAAAATAGCCAGGCGTTGTAGCAGGGACCTGTAGTCCTAGCTACTTGGGAGGCTGAGGCAAGAGGATTGCTTGAGCCCAAGAGTGAGGTTGCTGTGAGCTATGATGCTACAACACTCTATTGAGGGCAACAAAGTGAGACTCTGTCTCAAAAAAAGAAAGAAAGAAAGAAAAGGGACCCAGATAGATAGTTCAGTAAAGTTTTATGGAGGCTGAGAGGTGGGGATGGATAAGTCCCCAGGAGCCCAGTAGGCTGGGGGAAGATCTGGACACTGTGGCCATCGAGGCACAGACCAAAGGTATTTTGTCCGCAGAAGAGTGTCCCAGGGGTAGCCCTTTGGACAGCTGTGCTGAGGCAGGGGCTGTTATGCAGGTGGGCCCAACTGGCTGAGGGTTGGAGGACTGGCCTCAGGGGAGTGTGCTGCCTGGGGTTCTGCTGTGGCTGCTGCTGGAATCGGGAGGGTCTGATCCCCTGGGGTTCACAGAGCACCATGATGCCCATTGCACCCAGAATTAAGCCCAAGTCCTCCACGGCCTCTGTGATAACCTACTCTCTTCCTGCCCCTCCAACCCCTGCAGCCTCCCTGGCCCCAGGCTGAAGTCCTGCGTCCTGAAGCAGACTCACCCAGCACCTCCTGCCTCAGGGCCTTGGCACATCCTGTACCTGCTACCATTTTCCCAGTGTCCATGTGGCTCTTTCACTCTCCTCCTTCATGCCCCCTTCTCTGAGAAACCTCCCTCACCCCACCCTGGCCCTGCCTTCCACTTTCACCCAGGAGTGTCCCCATGGCACGTATGTCACTAATTACTGTCATATTGTCTCCTGCAGAGTTCTGCTGCATGGGCATAGGGACTTTGTTTCATTCTCTGCCATATCCCCAGAGCCCAGGACAGTACCCAGCACATAGTAGGTGTTCAGTAGTTGTTGCAGGAAGGTAGAAATGCATGAAGGCAGGAGCACGGGTTCTGGCCCAGGCAAGGAGCTGGGATGTGATGGGCTTTTAGTTCCCCTTTAAGGGGGTGCAGCTGTCCCACCCCGTCCCAGCTGCAGCACTGCCCCCTGACCCCGCGCCCACCTTGTGTAGGTCTTGGGCCAGCGCGTCCAGCAGTAGCTGCTTATTGTCCTGAAGGAAGCGGCTCAGGCCCCTGAGCTGCGCAGCCCGGAACTCGGCCGGCCGAGTGCGCCCCGCGGCAAAGGCCTCCCGCAGCCGCCGCAGCGTGTCCTCAAAGGGCTCCATCCTGCTGGAGGGGTCAGTGTGGACTGTGCGGGCCGGGGCTGCTCCTCCTCCCAGGCACCCCTGCCTCTGACTGCCCCCACAGGGACTCACGGATACCCTTTCTATCCCCGGCCACCACTACAGGACACACCCAGACACACACCGGCAAACACGCAGACCACTCCCCTCCGCTGTGGAGGGGAGGCAGCTGCAGGCCTGGGTGTCCATCCCCCAAGGATGGGCTGATGTTTCTTCCTGCTGCATATAAATTAGCCCCACGCTTGGCTCCCCTACTTGTTCTGTCCCCCCACACTGGAGGCAGGGTGGCCTCACAGCTGCCTGGCCTGAGTGAACAGGAGTGTGATAAGTAGAGAGACATTCCAGCATCCGCCACCATGGCCATTGCTTTGGAACACTCTAAATAGAATTCTCTGTCCTCCCTGACTCCAGCCCAGGCAGAGGCCTGGGTGACCTTGGGTAGTTGGCTCCTGTCCCCTCAGCTGCCAGGGAAGCGGGGAAAGAACACTTCAGGCCCCAGAAGCCCAGCTGCCCACCCAGCTCTGGGGCTGTGTTTAGAGGAGGAGCTGACAGTGGAGGTGAGGGGTGAGAGGTCAGTTGTGCCTCCATGCTGTCACCAGGGCTGGCGTGCAGGGTGGGGGCCCTGACATTCCCCTGGGCCCTGCCTGTTTACATGAGGCTCATCAGAGGAACGCTCTGACGCACTCACTGCTTGGCCTGGTGCCGAGGACCCATGGGGACCCTTTCCTCCTTCCCTCTGACTCCCTTTCCTTCAAGCTTCCCATCAGCTTGGCTGATGCCTCTTCCAGGAAGCCCACACTGATTACTCTCATTCACCCTCACAGTGGCCCCCTTTCTGCTGCCCACCATGCAGGGTCTGCCAGTGATAATGGCTGATTATACTCGGTCCCCCATCACCCCTTGCCTGTGGGCTGGAAGGCAGGCCCCTCTTCGCCTATTTAACTCATCATTTGGGACTTGGTGTCCCAAACTCCTCATCTGTTAGGGGCAGAGCTATAGCACCTACCCACTGGCCGGGGTTTATGAAGGGTGAGACTGTGCTGACAGTTCTGAACCTCCAAGGCTGCAATTGGGCATGCCTGCTCCAGCCCTGGGATAGCCTGGTGCCTGGGCGGGGGAGAGAGGTGTCCTGCTTTGATTGGGAGAAACTGGGCAGTTGCCTCCACATAGGACAGGCACCATGGCCCCCAGAGGGGCCAGGCAGATGACAGAAGAGAGACTGAGCTGGGTGTGGTGGCTCACGCCTGTAATCTTAGTACTCTGGGAGGCTGAGGTGGGTGGATTGCTTGAGCTCATGAGATCCAGACCAGACTGAGCAATAGTGACAAAGAAAAATAGCTGGGTGTTGTGGCGGGCACCTGTAGTCCCAGCTGCTTGGGAGGCTGAGGCAAAAGGATCACTGGAGCCCAAGAGTTTGAGGTTGCAGTGAGCTCTGATGATGCCATGGTACTCTATTGAGGATGACAAAGTGAGACTTTCTTTTTTTTTTGAGACAGAGCCTCAAGCTGTCACCCTGGATAGAGTGCTGTGGCATCACAGCTCATGGCAGCCTCTAATTCCTGGGCTCAAGCGAGTCTCTTGCCTCTGCCTCCCAAGTAGCTGGGACTACAGGCGCCCGCCACAACACCTGGCCATTTTTTGGTTGCAGCTGTCATTGTTGTTTGGCAGGCCCAGGCTGGATTTGAACCCGCCAGCTCAGGTGTATGTGGCTGGCGCCCTAGCCCGTTGAGCCAAAGGTGCTGAGCCTTTTTTTTTTTTTTTGAGACAAAGTCTCAAGCTGTTGCCCTGGGTAGAGTGCCGTGGCATCACAGCTCACAGCAACCTCTAACTCCTGGGCTTAAGCAATTCTCTTGCGTCAGCCTCCCAAGTAGCTGGGACTACATGTGCATGCCACACTGCCCAACTATTTTTTGGTTGCAGTTGTCATTGTTGTTTGGCAGGCCCAGGCTGGATTCGAACCCGCCAGCTCTGGCGTATGTGGCTGATGCCTTAGCTGCTTGAGCTACAGGTGCCAAGCCAAAGTGAGACTCTTGTTTCAAAAAAAAAAAAAGAAGAAGGGAGACTGAGACCCAGGAGCCAAGAGCCCTGCACGCCTCTTGAGTTACTGTCAGCCTTGTCTCCCGCCTCTGCCTCTTCCTGGCTGTGTGACCTTAGGCAAGTCACTCACCCCCTCTCCCTCAGTCTCCTCATCTGTGAAATGGGGTGGTCACAGTACCTCGAATCATCGTGAGGACTAAATGACACCATGCTGCATGAAGCACTTCCTCTGTGTACACAGAATGTCCTGAGCAAAGGCCGACTGCAGGCGCAGGCTGCGGAGTTTACGCTAAGCAGTCTGTGAGTACTCCCTCCGCCCCCGCTAGTCTTTGCTCAGCTCTCACCCTCAGACCTCCCTGGTGGATGCTGGAGGCAAACCACACCTGCAACTCTCTCGCCTTTCATAAGAGTCCCCACAGAAACCACAAAAATGTAAGGTGTGGAAGGCGAGTGGTGGACCTGTGGGCAGGGCAGTGGGCAGGAGTTCTGCAGGAGGTGTGTATGTGTGTCTGCATGGAACATTCCAGTAGCCTCTCTTAGCAACACTAAGGCCAGCTCACCCAGGGCAACAAGATGCACATCTCTCCTGCAGGGCCACAAGACCTGGCAGTGTGCCCCATGGTTGGTCACTCTGGACTAAGTGCCCAGCAGGGGACAGGGTGCTGGGTAGGACCCAGGGAAGCAGAGGAACCAAGGCTGTCTTCTGCCCAAAGTCTGAAAGGATCCTGGCCCTTTGGCCTCAGAGGAGAGCTGAGCAGCCATTGTTGACCCATACAGCAGAGGACTCCTGTACCAGCCCTGGTTTGGGCTGGGCCCCCAAACCCACCTCCCCTGGCATGTTTTCAGGATGTGGCATGCCACCTGCCCTGCCCTGACCCTTCTAACCACCATGCTGCCCGGCAGGAGGGCCATTATTTGCCCCACTGAAGGAGATGGAGACCAAGGCACACAGGGAGCCAGAAGCTTGCCCAAGGCCACCCAGCTCCTCACACTGGAAAACTTGAATTCAGAAGTTAGGAACAGAAGGCTTCTCACTGGGCCCTAGGGAGAGGGGCAGCTCAAGTCCTCGAGAAAGGAATACTTCTGGGTTGGAGTCTAAATCGCCGACCCAGAGCCAGGCAGACGCTGGCATGTCAGCTGGAGTGCGGGGGGAGTGCCAGGCACAGATGAGAAGGCACCCTGGGCTCCCTTCCCTTGATCCCCACCTTCTCGCTGTTGCTGCCCATCCCCACCATGCCAGCCAGGTCCTAGACCTCTTCTTGCCTCCTGGGGCTGAGATGCTGAGGTCCAGGCCTGAAAGGTCCAGGGTCTCTGGGACACAGGCCTCCCTTAGTGGGCTGAGGCAGCTCCAACTTCAACCTCCTGCTGGGGTGGGAGTGGATACATCATTTGATAGTGAAAGACATTTGGATGGGGCCAGCACAGGACCAGCCACTCCCCCTCAAGCCCACAGGCCTCTAAAATAATAATCAGGTGCTGACTGTGCCAGACGCTGTGCCAATGTCACGCTTGCTGTGGGTGCCCGTAGGTTCTGGCATGGTGCTGCAGAGGGGTCTTGAGAAAGAGGCAGGGGAGGATGGGGTCCAGCACTCAGGTCTCCAAAGCATCATGGGAATGAACTGCCACCTCCATCCTTGCCCACATGGCAGGGTCCCACTGAAGGACCATCCACAGGGCAGACCCTCTGTTCTTCCCACCCCTGCCCATCAAGTGGGCTGGATTCTGGGGGAGGATGCTGTGCCCATTCCCCCATTCTTCCTGCCCTCGTTTCCTCATCATAGCAGGGGCCCTCTCAGGGCACCCTCCCAGCATGACATGGTCTAGGAGAACTGGTTCAAATCTCCGCTACTACATGTGTTAGCCAGGCTGTGGGAGGCTGTTTGTCCTCTCTGACTCACTCCCCACATGTGACAAAGGGCAGGGCCTGCAGCCACTCTGTTGCTGAATCCAAGCACAAAAGCTTCCTGTGAGAGACAGATGTACTTGACGCCTGGGGTGGGGCCCGAGGGGACCTTGATCCAGTGTGGGTATCTGGGAGGCAAGAACATCATTCTGAGACCAGAAGGAGGGGGATCCTGGGTTGGCCTCAAAGCCCTATAGGCCTGGGTAGCCTGGGATTTCTCATTCTAGTCCCCTGCCATTTAGCCTTGTTAACAATCATGAGAGCCCATTGTTTTGAGCTCAGCTTGGGCACCAGGCCCCAACAGACCAGACCAACCCAAAATGGAGTCACTCATGCTAAATGGCACACAATCAAACTGAAGCTTGAAGGAAGTAGTTAGATCCAAAAACCACAGACCAGGTTTTCCTGAAAACAGAAGAGTCCCATCTACAGAGTCAGCAAAACAATCTCTTCTGCTCTAACCCTTAATCAAAAGCAGCCTGAAGTAACCCAATAGTAACCCATCAGTTTGCTTTTTCCCATCATTCTGCTTCAAAACCCAGCAGTCTACGGGTCTGCTCTGTTGCTTGCTGAAGGTAGGGTGGGGCTCTCATTCTGTTTTGTAGCATGGAGGCTGCCTCAATTCATGAATCATGAATGAAAGCCAATTAGATCTATAACTAAATTTCTTGTCATTTTGTCTTTTGACAGCCTTAACCTGGATTCTCACAAGGTCTCCCAAAGCTCTGGACAGCAACCCCTCCCATCCATCCCACTGCTTCCCTTGCCAGCAGTGAACTCCCCAACTCCTTGGGGACGTGGGGCCGATGCAGCCTGTGGGGTGAGCCAGCCCCCAGCCCCACTCACAGAGAGGTTACAGCCAGGGCCACAGCTCCCTGAGTCACCATATCCCTCTAATGATAAGTGACTCCTGGAGGTGGGGCAGGTCTGCCTAGTCCCTCCTGCCCTGGACCCTGAGGTTATCACTGAGGGTGACTCTTTCTCAGGATCATTCACTGCCGTGTCCCTGCACCTACATCGTGGACTTGGCCTCCCCCAAGGATAAGAAGCACATTCCTTCCCAGGACAGCTGGTTGCAGGGTTGGGTTCCTCGGTTCCCTTAGAGAGTGCCCAATAACCCCAGTAAGGGGATAGGAGAAGGCCGTGGCAACTCAGCTTGGACAAAGTGAGGGTCCTGCTGGCCGTGGCCCTGGGATCCTGTGGCCTTCCCTCACCCCCTCTCCTTCCTTTTTCTCTCTAGCTACAGGTGGGGGAGCTCAGAGGGGACAGGGCCCCTGTGTGTGTAGCCAGTGGCCAGCCCCATCAGGGATGCCTGCAACCTTGGCTACTGAGTGGGATCCTAGCCCTGACCACTGGCTCCCTGCAGCCCCAGCCACCCCAGGGTACTGTACCTGAGGCCCTGCCAAGCTGTTCTCCTCCTGGCTGCCGAATCTGCCTTCCTGTCCTGCGGTTATGAAATGTCCAAGCCTGGGCGGGGCCCTGGGGGGTGGGGCCGCCCTGGCTCTGTTCCCGACTTTGGCTTTGGGCCACTGAAGGCCACACTGCCTCCCTCAGGCACCTCTAGATCCTCTCCCAGGCTCCACAGAAGGAGCCAGAGAGGGCCGATGCCAGGCCAGACCACACCTCAGGCCCAAGCCTGAGCCTGGGGCCCAGTCCAAGGGAAAGAGAGCCTTGGGCAGTGGCCCCAGGAATCACGGTGTGGGATGGGCCCCAGTGGCCTGAAATAGCAAGGAAATCTCTGTCCCCCACCCCTAGCCTTCCCTGAGGCTTCCCCGACCTGAGCCTCAGTTTCCTTTCTGTAAAATGAAAAGGTAGCACCCAAAGATGGCTCCAGTCTGGAAATACAACCCGAGGGCTGCACCTGCTGTCTGCTCTGCTCCCCAGCCCCCTGGGTATCTGTCCTCCAACATCACCTGTGGACCACTCTATTCATGGAGCCTATCACCCAAAAAACCTGACATTTTACAAATGAGGAAATGGGTGCCCAGAGAGCAATGGCTACATAGGGCAAAAGTGGCAGGAATTCTTACTCTGGAGCTGGGACTGTGTCCATCCCAGATGTCCCCTCTGCCTCCCGGGTACAAGCACTGCCCTCTACCCTCTAGGACAGTGGTCCTGATGTTAAGGGTCACCGTGGTGGTTCCTGAAGTCTCGCTTTTCTTCAGTTGCCAGAGCTGTGCCAAGGGGCCTGTTCCCTGCCTTCCCCGCGGCCCACCCTGGGCACACCTGTCGGAGCCAGCACAAATGAGGATGATGCCCAAGCAGCTGCCAGTGTCAGACAAGCAGGTGATTGGATTACAGGCGTGGGGTGAGGAACATCCTTTGTGGCACCTCCTGGGCTCACTGCCACTGCAGTCCCTCTGCGTGCTGCTGCCCCAGGTCCGCCTGAGATCCTGGCCCTGGGGCCTCTGGGCCGACCTGTCACCTGGGAGGTGCCCATCACTGTCACCACCTTCCCAGCTCCCCCGCCTACCTGGGAGGGCAGAGAGGTCTCCTGGTCCACACCCACTCTGCTTGCTTCTGGAGGATTTTGCTAGTCAGGGTAGGGGTAAGGGGCTGCCAAGGGCCCTGTCCTCTGTGTAGGATGGAGCCCCCGGCTGCCGTCAGTCACGTGGTTTAGCATGTGACATCCCTGCCCTGCTGCTCTCTGGAGCCCAGCCAGGCAGAAGCAACGGGAGAGCTGGAGCCAGGCAGGGCTGCGCCCAGGCTGAGCCTGCAGCTCCATCCGGGGAGGAGGCCCAGAGAGGGGCAATCACTGCTCTAAGTCCACACAGCAAATCGGGGGCCACGTGAGGAGGTGCTGGTGGGTGGGGAGGGTGTTATAGGATCCTGAGGGGCCCCTCCTGGGCAGGGGTCTGCCAGGAGATTTCATCCTATAGGGGTTAAACTTGTCATGAATTCAGGGAGGAGGCCCTCAAAGAGGCTGGTCCTGACAGGGAAGCCTCCTAGGCTGGGAGGCCATGCATCTCAGAGGCCACAGGGGCTGGACCCTCCTCTCTCTGGGTTCAGCTCAATGGGGCCTCGGAGTTATGTCCTTGTCAAGGAGAGCCTAGGGTAAATAGGGGACCCTCCACCAGGAGTCACTCTTAGAGTCGGCTCTGGTGGAGAGGGTCTCTGCTGAGGCCCCAGGCCAGCCAGGTGGAGCAGAGTAGAGAGGGGAGCATAGAGGTGCTGAAGCTCCTGGCTCTGGGTCAGACACACCTGTCTCTTCCTGGTCGCATCCACCAGGCAAGCGCTTCCCTCTCACGTGAAAACAGGGCAACAGTTGGCTAAATGGGGTGATGCGGAAGGACTTAGCTTGGAGCCTTGTACAGAGGTGGGTAGGCGAGAGGCCTGGTTCATATCCTGGTCCTGTCACCTTTCTGTGTGGCCTCAGGTTAGTGTCATAACCTCTGTATTCCCATCTATGAAATGGGATACGTTGGCTCGGCGCCTGTGGCTCGACAGGCTAAGGTGCTAGCCACGTACACCTGAGCTGGCGGGTTCGAATCCAGCCAGGCCCGCCAAACAACAATGATGGCTGCAACCAAAAAATGGCCGGGCGTTGTGGCGGGCGCCTGTAGTCCCAGCCACTTGGGAGGTGGACGCAAGAGACTCGCTTGAGCCCAGGAATTGTAGGTTGCTGTGAGCTGTGAAGCCACAGCACTCTATCCAGGGTGACAGCTTGAGGTTCTGTCTCAAAAAGAAAAAGAAAGAAAGAAAGAAATGGGATACGTAATAGTAAAACATGCCCCAGTGGTTGTGGGGATGGAACATGTCAATCCGTCTCTGTGGGCCTATACTCATTACCGTTCCAAGTGCACCTGTCCCCCTCTGAAGGTTCTGACAAGAGCCACTGCACAGGCTCCAGGGCAGGAGGGTGGCTCAGGCCCCTGCTGGTCCTATTCCTTGCCCTCCAGATACCCTCAGACCCTACATCAGGGGGTCCTCAAACTACGGCCCGTGGACCACATGCAGCCCGCCAAGGACATTTATCCAGCCCGCCGGGTGTTTTTGCAGCCGGTGCCTGTCCTGCTTAGCAGCCAACTCATTCCAGCCTGCAGTGCGCATGTGTGGAATGTGAGCCGCACTCTCCAACTCCCCTCCTTCTCTCTGTCTCTCAACTCCTCCTCTCAGTCTCGGGTGAGACTCAGACTCTTGATCCGAGGAGTCACCATCACGAGCTTGCCTGTGCAGAGCCTGCTGCTGCCTGAGGACCGAGGTAAAAATAAGTTAGGATTTTTTTTTTTTTGAAGTTAGGAGGTCTATTTTTTTTTTTTAATTTTGCAGTTAGTAGGGCCTTTTTTTGCAGTTAAGGGGGGCCTTTTTTCCCTGAAGTTAGGAGGTCTTTTTTTTTGCAGATAGGGGTGCTTTTTTTTCATCTTAAATATTGTATTTGTTCCCGTTTTGTTTTTTTTTTTTTGCAGTTTTTGGCCGGGGCTGGGTTTGAACCCACCACCTCCGGTATATGGGGCCGGTGCCCTACTCCTTTGAGCCACAGGCACCGCCCCCGTTTTGTTTTTTTACTTCAAAATAAGATATGTGCAGTGTGCATAGGAATTTGTTCATTTTTTTTTTTTTTTAACTATAATCTGGCCCTCAAACAGTCTGAGGGACAGTGAACCGGCCCCCTGTTTAAAAAGTTTGAGGACCCTGCCATCCTCTGCCAGGGCCCCTGGCTTTGGGCTTCCCCTCTGCTCCTGTCCTCTGCTTCTGTCATCTGGGGCTACAGAGGAGGACTGAGGCCCAGAGAGGGGCTGGGGCGGCCCAAGGTCAGATGTTGCCAATCAGCTCGGGGCTCTTCCCCACCCCACTAGGGCCAAGAGCCCCTCTCCCTGGGCCCCTTCTCCTTTGGCCCTGTGGGAGGAGGGGCCCGGCTCTACTGTCAGCAACACCTCTGAGGAAGATTTGACAAAAAGTTCTTCAAAGTTTCTACCTTTGGCCTCCATACCCAGGGCAGAGGGGCAGGGCTGGGGGGGCCTGGGCACAAGCCATGGCATCAGGTGCATTCATTCACTCATTATTGGTTCCCTGTCTCCCTTCTGAGACACCTGCTGATCTGGGCTCACAGGGCCTCAGACCTGCCTAAGAGCATCTCACTACTTCATACTTAATTTGCCAGCAGGCTCCTCAGCTCAACTGCTAAGTGACCTGGAGCAAGTCACATCTCATTGGGCCTCAGTTTCCTCATCTATAAAATGGGTCGATTCTACCTGCCTCACAGGGCTGCTGAGAGGGTGAAATCAGAGCACATCTAGAAGGCACCTGAGAGACCACCTTGGTACAGTAGGCGTTCAACATATATGAGTGCCTCCTGCACTTCTCCCGGTCTTCCTGAGAGGGTGGTTGCCCCAGACCTTGTCCCTGAGGCTCTGGCCTGCCTTCCCTCCCCTCCTAGCTGGTCTTGAAGCTGGATTCACCTGGCACCAAGGAGCAGGTCCCCTTCAAAGGCCAATGTGACCCCTCTCAGGCTGCAAAGTGACAAGCTGTAGGGGCACAGTGCCAGGACATAGTCAGCACTCAGGGAAGAGACTCGTTCATCTGCTCACTTTGCAAACCTTTACTAAGCACCTACTGTATGCCAGAAACTGCACACAGTTCTCATAATTCTCAGATACTATTGTCCGTGCTTTACAGCTGAAATGACAGGCCCAGAGAGTGTAGTGACATGGCTGGAGCCACACAGTGAAGACACATGGCCCGGTCTGGGTACCTAGCCCACAGCTTTCCAGGGTGCCCTGAGCTCTCACGCCAGACTAGGGCTGGGGTCCTCAGCGCTGGGTGAGCCCTTCACTCCTGACTCCTGGGGGCCTCATGTCTCAATGGAAAACAGCAGCCACTTCCGGGACATTTGCCGAGACAGGCACTGGGCAGGGTCGTGGGCATACCTCAGCTTGGCCACTTCCCAATAGCCTGTGAACCAGACACCACGATCATCATCCCGTTGTTATTTTTTTAATTTTCTTATTTTTTCCTCTCAAAATATTAAGGGGGTACAAATGTTTTTGGTTAGATAGTTCAGTTCTGTCATGCCCCTCACCCGAATAATGTTCCTTGTACCCATTAGGTGGGTTTTGCCCCTCCCCTCCTTGCCCCTCCTTGCCCCTCCCTCCTGCTTGATTTCCTCCAAGGTGCTCATTGGTTACTTCTGCGTAACAGTGAGTGCATGCAGGGTTTGCTTTTCCAGTCTTTAGAAACTTCGCTTAGGACAGTGGTCTCCAATTCCATCCGAATTATTGCAAAAGGCATTAAATCATCCTTTTTATGGTAGAGTCATACTCCTTGGCATACATATACCACATTTTATTAATACACTCATGAATTGATGGGCAATTAATTCCACATCTTTGCGATTGTGAATTGTGCTGCAGTAAATGTAAACATTAGTGCATTAGTGTGTGGGTGTCTTTTTTTTTTTTTTAGACACAGTCTCACTTTGTCACCCTTGGAAGAATGCCATGGTGTCACAGCTCCCAGCAACCTCAAATTCTTGGGCTCAAGTGATTCTCTTGCCTCAGCCTCCCAAGTAGTAGGTAGGGACTACAGGTGTCCGCCACAATGCCTGGCTATTTTTTTTCTTTTTGTAGAGACAGGGTCTCACTTTATCACCCTCGGTACAGTGCCGTGGAGTCACACAGCTCACAGCAACCTCTAACTCCTGGGCTTAGGTGATTCTCTTGCCTCAGCCTCCCGAGTAGCTAGGACTACAGGCGCCTGCCACAATGCCCGGCTATTTTTCTGTTTTCGCAGTTCGCTGAGGCCGGGTTTGAACCCTCCACCTTTGGTATATGGGGCCGGTGCCCTACTCGATAAGCCACAGGCGCCGCCCTGGCTATTTTTTTGTTGCACTTGTTATTGTTGCTATAGCTGGCCCAGGTGGGCCGGATTTGAACCTGCCAGCCTCAGTGTATGTGGCTGGAGCCGTAACCACTGTGCTACAGGCACCAAGCCTGGACTTTTATTTTATTTTATTATTATTTTTTTCGAGACAGAGTCTCACTGTGTTGCCCTCAGTAGAGTGCTGTGGTGTCACGACTCACAGCAACCTCAAACTCTTGGGTTTAAGCAATTCTCTTGCCTCAGCCTGCCATTAGCTGGGACTACAGGTGCCTGCCACAACGTCCAGCTGTTTTTTGTTGTTGTTGCTGTAGTTGTCATTGTTGTTTGGCAGGCTTTGGGCTGTGTTCGAACCAGCCAGCCCCTGTGTATGTGACCGGCACACTAGCTGCTGAGTTACAGGCACTGACCCTACTTTTGGACTTTTAAATACTAGCCATTCCATTTTTTTTTTTAATTTTTAGGAAGTTGCAGAATGTGGCCAGGCGTGCTGGCTCATGCCTGTAATCCTAGCACTCTGGGAGGCCAAGGCCGGTGGATTGCTTGAGCTCATGAGTTCAAGACCAGCCTGAGCTAGAGCAAGACTTTGTCTCCAAAAGGCCGGAAGTTGTGGCAGGCACCTGTAGTCCCAGCTACTTGGGAGGCTGAGGCAAGAGAATTGCTTAAGCCCAAGATTTTGAGGTTGCTGTGAGCTATGATTGTAAGGCACTCTACAGAGGGAGACAAAGTTAGACTTTGTCTCAAAAAAAAAAAAAAACAAAAACAAAGAAACAGTTGTAGAATGGCATCAATGCCAGGAAGTGTTACATAAATCAGGCAGTCTGTGCAGCTCACCTCCATGCAGCATACCACACAGGGAGACTATGTTCCAAGGAGTGGTTTTAGGGTGCTCCAATTGACAGTGATGTTTATTCTGTCCTGTTTGCTTCTCTGGACACCTATTATTTTCATAATGAACAAAAAGTAAATCCTTATTATAGAGAAAAATCACTGGAAAGCAGTGTTGGGGGGTCTTGGTTACTCCTGCGATGTGACCATGAGCTCTCATAGCCTGAAGGGTTTGGGAGGGGTGTGTCTTTGCTGAGTTCTCTGTACTGCGGGTCACAGTGGGTGTGTTTGGGTGACCCTATGCTGGCCTTTCAGGCAGTCTCAAGGGTCTCTGACTATAGTTTCACAAGTTACCTAGAAAATCCTTTCTGGGAGGAGGAGATGGATTAGTCAGGGTTTGGTGTAAGAAAAGAAACCACTGTAGGTCTTTTGAGTAGGAGAAATTTATTACAGGAAATTGGTTACACAGGTGATGGAAGAGCCCCAGAATTAGCAACCATAGCAAGCTGCCACCACCTCCAGAAGGTTATGGTTCCCCAGGGGAATCTAGGACTTCAGTGGGCCTGCTCTTTGGGCACTGGGACCATGGAAAAGTTCAGCCACTGCCAGTGACGCTTTCAAAAAGTGAGGGCAGGGCTAGCTCATGCCTGGGAGGCTGAAGTGGGAGGATTGCTTGAGGCCAGAAGTTCGAGACCAGCCTGAGCAAGAGCAAGCCCCTGTCTCTACTGAAAATAGAAAAAATAGCTGGGCATTGTGGTGGCACCTATAGTCACAGCTACTTAGGAGGATGAGGCAGGAGGATCACATTAGCCCAGGATTCTGAGGTTGCTATGAGTTAGGCTGATGCCATGGCACTCTAACGTGGGCAACAGAGTGAGATTCTGTCTCAAAAAAAAAAAAAAAGAAAAGAAAAGAAAAGAAAACAAAGAAAGAAATAAAAGAAAAAAGAATGGGACGGCAGTGGGAAGGGCAGTATCTGGGCTCCTCCAAGCCTGTCCTCTGTCAGAACCTTCTACGGGCCAAATCTAATCAGAAGCACAAGAGCAAGGGACCCTGGTGCCCAGGAGCAGTCACATCCAAAATCCGTGTCTAGGGAGACACCCCGTAGCTCAGTGGGTAGGGTGCCAGCCACATGCACAGAGGCTGGTGGGTTCAAATCTGGACTGGGCCAGCTAAAACAACAACAATTGCACCAAAAAAAAAAAAAAAAATCACTGGGCATTGTGGAGGGCACCTGTAGTCCCAGTTTCTTGGGAGGCTGAGGCCAGAGAAGAGCCCAAGAGTTTGAGGTTGCTGTGAGCTGTGATGCCCAAGAGTTTGAGGTTGCTGTGAGCTGTGATGCCACGGCACTCTACCCAGGGTGACAGCTTGAGACTCCTATCTCAAAAAAAAAAAAAAAAAAAAAAAAGAAAACCAAACAAAAAAAAACAAACAACAGCAAAAAAAACACAAGCCAATCGAATTACTTATCTGGATGGCACCAGAGACAGAGATGTTTTCCTTGCTGACTGACAGATCTCAGGACTCTTGTTGAAAGTGCCTGTTTTCCAAATTCATATGGTGTCACCACATGGCCACACCAGTAAGACTAAGACCTTGGCTCGGAGCCCATAGCACAGTGGTTATAGCGCTGGCCACATGCACTGAGGCTGGTGGGTTCGATCCCAGCCTGGGCCAGCTAAACACAATGACAACTGCAACAAAAAAAGTAGCCAGGCATTGTGGAGGGCGCCTGTAGTCCCACCCTTGGGAGGCTGAGGCAAGAGAATCGCTTGACCCCCAGAATTTGAGGTTGCTGTGAGCTGTGACGTCACAGCACACTATTGAGGGCGACATAGTGAGATTCTGTCTCAGAAAAAAACCAAACTTACCTTATGAAACTTGGGACGTTCATATTTGCATTTTTTGTATTGATGTCTTTTAAAAAATGAAATGAATTCGATAAAGCAAGTTAAGATTAAAACTTACAAACAGATCATCGAAGGAGTCCATAAGTAATAAGGATTTCAAATTAAGTACTTCTGGAATCCTAAACTTCAGAGCAACCTCATTTACAGGTATGAACCATGACTTCAGAATAATCGTGCAATATCAGTGGAGAAGTAGCTACTATGCTGGTAAGCACAAAATACAAGTCCTCATGCTTGGGCTGCAGGTGGGCCATGGTGGCTCATCCCAGGACTGTAATCCCAGGACTCTGGGAGGCTGAGGTGGAAGATGCTTGAGCTACAAGTTGGAGACCAGCCTGAGCAAGAGTGAGACCCCATCTCTACTAAAAGTAGAAAAACTAGCTGAGTGGCTATAGTCCCAGTTCCATGGGCGGCTAAGGCAAGAAAATTGCTTGAGTCCAAGAGTTTGAGGTTTCGGGGAGCTATGATGCCACGGCACTCTACTGAGGGCAGCAAAGTGAGACTCTGCCTCAAAAAAAAAAAAAAAGGCATCCTCATGGGGGGTTTGGTGTAGGGGAAGTTACAGGGACACATTGACACTACTGTTGTCCTTGCTGGGTTCCCCTCCGCCCCTGGAGCCAGGTGCCTGTTCCCCTCCTACCTTTGCTCTGCTTTCTGCCTGTTGGTAAAAACACACTCCTCTTGTTATCATTTTGGGGGTCTGTGGTGGCTAATTTTATGTGTCCACTTGGCTAGACCACAGTATTCAGATATGTGATCAAACAATATTTTATTTATTTATTTATTTTGAGGCAGAGCCTCAAGCTGTCACCCTGGAGAGAGTGCCATGGCATCACAGCTCACAGCAACCTCCAATTCCTGGGTTCAAGCGAGTCTCTTGCCTCTGTCTCCCAAGTAGCTGGGACTACAGGTGCCTGCCACAACGCCTGGCCATTTTTTGGTTGCAGCTGTCATTGTCTTTTGGTGGGCCCAAGCTGGATTCAAACCTGCCAGCTCAGGTGTACATGGCTGGCGCCTTAGTCCATTGAGCCACAGGAGCCGAGCCGTGATCAAACATTATTATCAATGTCGTTGTGAAGGTAATTTTTAGATGAGGCTCACATTTAAGTCAGTAGACTTTGAGTAAGGCAGGTACCCTCCACAATGGGGATGGGCCTGGTCTAACCAGAGCAAGGCCTGCTGGGAGGAAGAAGGAACCCTGTCAGCCAGCGACCTTCACAGTGAACCACAACCCTTTCCTGGGGCTCCACACAGTGTGTGGCTGGGGCCCCCTATGCCAGGTCATGGGCTCAGGGCTCAGGCTGCAGCTTCCAGGGCCCTTTGAAGGATCCTCTATCTTCCTTGGTACTTCTGTGGACCTGCCCCTTTTTGATGTGACAACTAAAAGTCTGCCCCATCCTGTCTCTGGGGCACAACTCTCTTTCTGTGGGCGTCAGGCTACCCTCTCTCATTCCTAAAGTTCTACCCTGGCCTCCAAGACGATTCTGGGCCTCCCACCACCAGCGGCCCCTCCATCCTATTTTCAATCGCTGGAACTCCATTCATGCTTCTCTTCATCAAGCAGGTGAGGAAACAGTGGGGGTGTTTGCAAGGGGAGCCAGGAGCTTCCTGCACTCATGCCCAGAGAAGGGCAGAGGCGCAGGGGACCCACTCCATGGCTGGAGGACCCTTCCCCTGCATTTCCCTCCTGGGCTTTTTCTAGATTCTCTTCTGCCAGGCCTGAGCTGAGTTACTTCTTTCCTTAAGTGCCTCCAGCAGTGCTGCTAATGGGTTAGGGCAGGTCACAGGCTTTAGGACAACAGAAGCTGGTCTCCACTCAACACAGGCCCTGATTCCAATCACTCCTGGGAGGGGTAAGGACTCATTCTTGGCATCTTCTCACCGTCCACAAGAGCCTCCAGATCCCCACTTGTCCACGTCCTGCTCCACACCATCCATAGCAGGGAGCAGGGGTCCCACCCCCTGCAGCCATACCATCCACCTTAAGCACACTCTGGACTCAGCTATCACCCAAGGTAATGAACCCTGGTGTCCACTCTCTGATCATGGGCCCATGGTCCCCCTGCTGTCCTGCCTCCTCCTCGTCCCTGCACCTGGGACCCTGCCTCTCTTCCCTTTCTGTATCTCTCACTGCCCGGTACCCGCCTGCATGATTCCACCTGTCTGCCTTACTCATGTCTGCACCCGAGAAAATGCTGCCTCCTTGAAGCCTGAGGCCCCTGTGTGTTCTCACGGCTGACACCTGCAGCCCTCTGCCTTCCCAGCAAGCCTTGGGGTGGTATTTGCCATCCATTCAGTCACCCATCCATCCAGTCACACTTACCTCTCACTTAGTAAGTGCCCAACACATTCTTCTACATGAGGGGTATGTGGTGAGAAGTCACAAGGGGGACAGTTAAGCCACAGAAAACCAGAAGGGAAATGATGGCTTCTTATTTTGAGAACTGAGTGGGAAGGAGACTCCCTGTGAGCAGCAGGAGGAAGGGGACCCTGCACCCCCTGAGACCAGCAGGAACAGAGGGTAAGAGGGGAATTGGATAGTTTTGGGATATTGTATCATTTTTGTTTTGTTTTAGCTAGCCAGCTTTTGCAAACATTTTCTGGATATTTTAAAGAGGCCCTTGTGTTTCCAGCCAGGTGGACAGCCAGTGCCATGGAGTGTCAGTTCCACAGGGTGAGAGCCCTGCGGGCACCTGCTGCAGCGCTGGCCCCTGCGCCTGCTGGGCAGATGCAGGAGGCTCTAGCCCGGGCTGCAGCATGAGTGAGGTCCCCTCATTGTAGTCCAGCAGGCACCACAATCCCCAACTCCCAGTGGCCCTACTGGAGCCCATTTGCAGATGCCAAAACTGAAGCTACAAATCCAGCAGGTGCCACTACTGCCCCTGCAGGGCTCTTTGATAACTTACAGGAGGGTGGCCTGGAGGTAGGGCTGGGGCTGACCAGGGCAACACTTAGGGCAGCGGTTCTCAACCTGTGGGTTCCCACCAATGAAAATACATCCTGCATATAGATATTTACATTACGATTCATAACAGTAGTAAAATTACAGTTATGAAGTAGCAATGAAAATAATTTTACGGTTGGTGGTCACCACAACATGAGGAACTGTATTAAAGAGTAACAGCATTAGGAAGGTTGAGAATCACTGACTTAGGGGAACTTAAGTGGGGCACTACTTTTTTTTTTTTTCTTTTTTTGAGACAGTGTCTCACTATATCGCCTTGGGTAGAGTGCAGTGGCGTCATAGCTCACAGCAACCTCAAACTCTTGGGCTTAAGCGATTCTCTTGCCTCAGCCTCCCAAGTAGCTAGGACTACAGGCGCCGCCACAAGGCCCGGCTATTTGGGGGGTGTAGTTGTCATTGTTGTTTGGCAGGCTCAGACTGGATCCGAACCCGCCGGCTCCAGTGTATGTGGCTAGCGCCCTAGCCCTAGTCGCTGAGCCAAGGGCTGGCACTTCTTAAGCCTCTGCACGAACTCACCAGTCCTGCCATAGCCCCAGGAAGTAGCGCTGAGTGTCCTCGTTTGACCGGTGAGGAAACTGAGGCACAGAGAAGTGAAGCTAATTCCTAGTCACCCAGCCAGGGAGTGGCTGAGAAGAGAGGTGAACTATCCTCATCCCAGTGGTGGTACACGGCACTCCCCTGCGCGTGCGCGCGAGTTCACACCCACACACAGGCAGGCACACAGGCACTCCCCCGCGTGCACACACACGCGCGGGCGCGCGCACACACAAGCGCGCACACGCGGGGCGGAGCGGGGCGGGCCGAGCCGCAGGGAGGAAGTGTGTGGCCGTCGCAGGGGCTCCCGGGGCCGTTGCTGCCGCCGCCGCGAGTCCTCCGTGAGTTCGAACCATGGAGCCGCCCCTCTACCCGGTGGCGGGGGCCGCGGGGCCACAGGGTGACGAGGACCGGCTGGGGGACCCCGACGGGCCCGAGGCCCCGGTGAGGAGCGGGGCCGGAGGGCGCGAGGGGCGCGGGGGCCAGGGGGTCCCGGCGGGGCTGGGGACGGGCGTGGGGTCCCCGCGGAGCGGGCCTGGGTGCGAGCGGCGTCTGCCCGCAGCTGGACGAGCTGGTGGGCGCCTACCCCAACTACAACGAGGAGGAGGAGGAGCGCCGCTACTACCGCCGCAAGCGCCTCGGCGTGCTCAAGAACGTGCTGGCGGCCAGCGCAGGCGGCGTGCTCACCTACGGCGTCTACCTGGGTATGCGCCCCGCCGGGCTCGCTGCTGGCTCCCCGCAGGCCCGGGAAATGGAAACCTCCGCCCAGTGGCCTCGGTTCCCGTCGCACTTCCCCTTCAGCCGCCCTCGAGGCTGCAGCTGCGACGGTCCACAGCCCACGGGCGGGGGGAGGCAGGCACGGCAGAGTCCCCAGTCCCAGCTACAGCCTGTGCGTGGGTGGGCGGGGGGCTGGGCACCCTGGACAGGTCGCCCCTGGGGCGGGTGGAGCGATGCAGGTAGGGTGGTGGCAGAACGTTTGGCACACCTGTGACCTCTGTCATGAGGAACATTGGAATCGGGGATCCCTTTGGTGACTGGAGCCTCCCGCGAGGCGTGCTTTCTGGCCTTTGCTTGGTTGCCCCCAGAGCCAGGCTGCTCCCTCCATGCCTGCTTCCTGCCCCCAGGCCTCCTACAGATGCAGCTGATCCTGCACTACGATGAGACCTACCGCGAAGTTAAGTACGGCGACATGGGGCTGCCCGACATCGACAGCAAGATGCTGATGGGCATCAACGTCACACCCATTGCGGCCCTACTCTACACCCCTGTGCTCATCAGGTGGGGCGGTCACCCCCATCTCAAAGGGGTGCAGAGGCTGTTGGACCGCGAGGTCTTCAACTGCCCTCAGGCCATGGGGACCTGGGAGGGTGGGAGCGAAGGGGGTGAAAGCTGGGTTTGGAGAAGGAAACAAAAGCTGTTCCCGTAGCACATTGGTTTTCGTCTTTTTTTAGAGACAGAGTCTCACTTTATCGCCCTCGGTGGACTGCTGTGGCGTCACAGCTCACAGCAACCTCCAGCTTTTGGGTTTAGGCCATTCTCTTGCTTCAGCCTCCCAAGTCACTGGGACTATAGGCGCCTGCCACAGTGCCGGGATTTTTTTGTTGTTATTGCAGTTTGGCCGGGGCAGGGTTTGAACCTGGTATACGGGGCTGGTGCCCTACTCACTGAGCCACAGGTGCTGCCCGCACATTTGTTTTTGAGCAACGGATTCCCACAGGCTCCTTGTCTGACTTGCCTGTGACCTACGTGATATCCTCCCTGACAGCCCAGAGCCAATGGGTTCAGGCGGTGGAGACACTGCTTGCACCCTGGCCCAACCTGCAAGGGCAGGGGGCATTTCTCACAGAAAGCGGCATGGCTGGAGACCTGAGCCCTGGAGGCATGTGGCACAGCCTCACTGCCAGGGCAGAAATCCCCTCCACAGCAGCCTCCCTGATGAGACCCAGAGACAAAGTGGGTGGGTGTTGGTCACCCCATTTAAAATCTCCTTTATCACAATTATCAAAATAGCATTGGAATCATCATAACTTAGGTGCGCCAAACAACAATGACGGCTGCAACCAAAAAATGGCCGGGCATTGTGGTGGGCACCTATAGTCCCAGCTACTTGGGAGGTAGAGGCAGGAGACTCGCTTGAGCCCAGGAATTGGAGGTTGCTATGAGCTGTGATGCCACGGCACTCTACCCAGGGTGACAGCTTGAGACTCTGTCTCAAAAAAATAAATAAAATCAAAAAAAGGATAAGCCCTCCAGAAAATTGGCTACCTCTGCTGTCCTACCAGCATGTCGGGATACCCTTTACATCCTGTCATCACTGTGTGTGTGTGCAATGTTCATTTTGGCTTAGTTCTTTCTTTCTTTCTTCCTGACAGAGTCTCACTCTGTTGCCCTGGGTATAGTGCTGTGACATAATAGCTCACAGCAACCTCAAACTCTTGGGCTTGAGCAATCTTCATGCCTGAACCTCCTGAGGAACTGAGACTACTGGTGCCTGAAAACTGTCACTTTTAATAATAGCAGCATGCCAGACACAGCAGCTCATGCTTGTAATCCTAGCACTCTGGGAGGCCGAGGTGGGTGGATTGCTTGAGCTCAGGAGTTTGAGACCAGCCTGAGCAAGAGCAAGACCAAGACCCTGTCTCTACCAAAAATAGGAAAACACTAGCTGGGCGTTATCACGGGAACCTGTAGTCCCAGCTGCTTGGGAGCCTGAGGCAAGAGGATTTCTCAAGCCCAGGAGTTTGAGGTTGCTGTGAGCTATGATGACACCACTGTATTCTACCCAGGGCAACTGAGTGAGACTCTATCTCAAAAAAAAAAAAAAAAAAAAAGCAGCAAACCCTTATTTGGTTCCTGGGTGCTGGGTGCTTTATAAATGTAATTTCATACCCAATAGTCTGAGGTAGATGCTCTTTTTTATTTTTTTAGAGATAGAGTCTCACTCTGTCACCCTGGATAGAGTGCTGTGGTATCATAGCTCACAGCAACCTCAAACTCCTGGGTTAACCTCCCGAGTAGCTGGGACTACAGGCACCCACCATAATGCCTGGCTATTTTTTGTTGCAGTTTGGCCAGGGTTGGGTTCGAACCTGCCACCCTTGGTATATGGGGCCAGCGCCCTACTCAATGAGTCACAGGTGCTGCTCTGATGCTCTAATGTTTTAAGTGAAGAAACCATGAGGTTAAACAACCCCTCCAAATCCCACAGGCAGAAGATGGTGGGCTGAAGATTTGAACCCAGCAGAGTGACTTAAACCTACCTGTTCACCCCCTGCCAAAACTACTGGTCTGATATTCCAGAGGGTATGCCAGTCTGCACAGACTGCTGGCTATATTTGTCTTTTTTTTTGCAGTTTTTGGCCAGGGCCAGGTTTGAACCTGCTACCTCCGGTATATGGGGTTGGCACCCTACTCCTCCGAGCCACAAGCGCCACCCTGTATTTGTCATGTTTTGAAACCATATCCTCACCAGCATTGAATGAGCATTTTTACTGACATTCTTACTTTTTGCTGTTTTGCTCCATCAAAATGTACAGTGCATTTTCTTTATGACCTGTCCTTCCCTAACTAGACCAGAGGAGTCTGCCTAGCTACTTAGTAGGGGGTAAAATCAGAATAATGATAGTACCAAGGCTGTGTGAGAGAAGAGAAAGTATCAGAAAAGCCAGGTCATTTATTTATTTATTTTTTGAGACAGATTCTTACTATGTGGGCCTTGGTAGAGTGCTGTGCGTCATAGCTCACAGCAACCTCAAACTCTTGGGCTTAAGCAATTCTCTTGCCTCAGCCTTCCAAGTAGCTGGGACTACAGGTGCCCTCCACAACGCCTGGCTATTTTTTCTGTTGTACTTGTTATTGTTGTTTTAGCTGGCCTGGGCTGGGTTTGAACCCGCCAGCCTTGGAGTATGTGGCTGGCGCTGTAACCACTGTGCTACAGGCGCCAAGCCAGCCAGGTCATTTAGATTGAGCTTCCTGGAAGTCAAGACAAAGGAACTAATGAGCACAAATTAAGACCTGAAGATGCCTGCAGTGTTTTTTCACCTGATCAGTCTCTATGCTCTGATTGGGCCCTTATCTTATCACTTACCAAGCCCTTTTCCCTGTTACTGTGTGACCTTTTCCTAGATCCAGAGAGGAGGAAACTTCCCAGCTGACCGCAGGAACAAGGGACAGGGAGGAGAGGCACTGGGGCTCCTGTTTGCTGCCCCCAGCAAAGATGCCTCTTCTTCCTCTCTCCTCTCAGCCTGGATCATGGCCCTGGGATTTGTCCCTGGGCCCAAAGGTCACTGCACGTGAGCTTGGAGAATGGGAGAGTCAAAGAGCCCAGAACACAAATGAGGGCTAGAAGTGCCCTTGGACCACTGTGTCCATATTCCAGCTGTAAAAACTGAGGGTATGGATATAGTGTTTCGTCTGAGGCCACTCAGCAAATCTGAATCTGAGACTTCATCTTGGGGCCCTTGACTCCAGGGTCCGAGGGTCTCTCCCCACCTCACATACCCTTGTGAGCTGGGACCTGGAGTTGTGATCCTATTTGGTATCAGTCAGGTAGGCTAATGGTGCCAGCTTGCTTCTCGTTGTTTACAGGTTTTTTGGCACCAAGTGGATGATGTTCCTAGCTGTGGGCATCTATGCCCTCTTTGTCTCCACCAACTACTGGGAGCGCTACTACACACTTGTGCCCTCGGCCGTGGCTCTGGGCATGGCCATCGTGCCTCTTTGGGCCTCCATGGGCAACTACATCACCAGGTGAGCCTCATTGGCCATGGAGGTTGGTCAGTCTTCTGGTGTATTGCCAGCCTTGGCTGGGGGACTTTGGGTGAGCTCCTTCTGACTTCTGGGTTTCAGTTTCCCTATCTATGAGACACTGGGGCCGGCCAGCTCATAGCTTGGGGCAGGAAGTAGCAGTGTGGCAGAGGTCAAGTTGGAGAGAGCCTTCTCTCTTCTGTGGTCCAGGATGTCACAGAAGTACTACGAATACTCCCACTACAAGGAGCAGGACGAGCAGGGGCTTCAGCTGCGTCCGCCGCGGGGCTCCCACGCCCCCTATCTCCTGGTCTTCCAAGCCATCTTCTATAGCTTCTTCCACGTGAGTGCATGTGGGCCGTGGAAGGACACACACATGGGAGCCCATTTCACAGTCTCAGCCCTCTAGTCCCACCTTCCTTCATTCCTCCCTCCCCCTCTTCCTTGCTCCATCCCTTTTTAATAGACTGGGATCACTATGTTGCCTAGGCTGGCCTTGAACTCCTGGGCTCAGGCGATTCTCCTGCCTCAGCCTCCTGAGTAGCTGAACTAGAGATGCCCGCCACTGTACCAGGCCCCACCTTCCTTTCTTGTGCTAGCCCTGGCTTACTCACCCTTAGCCACTGTTAGCTTATTTGCTCCTTGTCCACAGTGCTGACCAGGAGGGAGTCATCCTCATTGGGTACCTTCCTAACCAGGCCTCCCCAGAAGTAGGAGGGCTCCTGTCCCTCCAAGGCTGTGCCCAGGCTCCTCCCCAGACCATACTGGTGTCTCCTGCCTGGCCCTGTGTCTGAATCTGGCCCCAACTGCTCTTCTGTCCACAGCTGAGCTTCGCCTGTGCCCAGCTGCCCATGATTTATTTCCTCAATCATTACCTGTATGATCTGAATCACACGCTGTTCAACGTGCGGAGCTGTGGTTAGTCCTCATGGGGGCGAGGAGGGGCCCCCAAAGCCACCCCTAGCCACCCCAGTCAGCAGCAGGTACTGGGCCCTTACTCCCAGGGTTCAGGGCTGAAAGCCCAGCATCCCACAACGCTGGTGAGCAAGGCGCAGGACCCTGCAGGAGTATGGAGGACATCTGACCCAGCCTGGGGGGAGATTGAGAGGATAGGGAAGGCTGCCTGGAGGAGGAGCCATCTGGGCTGAGGCTGCCAGTGGGATCTCAGGCCCAGGCCAACAGAGCTCAGTCAGTGCAGTGAGAGTATGGAGTTGTGAAGTGGACTAGTGGGGTCCCCAGCCTCAGGGCAGTAGGGTGAGAAAGGAAGGGAGAGATGTTCCCCTGCTGGGGCACACCCAGCCCCATGAGCCCTAATCCTGCAAACTCCTCCCCGAAGAAACCCTGCCTTTCCAAGCACCGACTCGCCCCCTCCACCCCATCCCCGCTGCCCACTGCATTTCTCTGTGGCCGAGTGGACAGAGTTCCTCTTTCCCCTCCTCCTTCCCAGGCACTCAGAGCCACGGCATTCTCAGCGGCTTCAACAAGACAGTTCTGAGGACACTGCCGCGGAGCCGAAACCTGATTGTGGTGGAGAGCGTTCTTATGGCGGTGGCCTTCCTGGCCATGCTGCTGGTGCGGCTCGGGATGGGGATAGGCCAGAGATGGGTCTGGACAGAACCCCGGAGGCATGGCCTGGGCAGGGTTCCGGCCCCTGGGCGGGCCTTAGGAGCCAGGAGAGGGGGCCTGAGGCTCGGGGGCGTGACTGATGCCTGCGGACCGAGACAGAGGTTGGAACCAGACGCTTGGGAGAGGGAGACTAGGCCGGGACCCCAAGGTAGAGCTGGAGGCGAGGTCCTAGGGGACCGATGGAGACTTGTGAGGGGCCTGGGAACAGGACCCAGGGTCAAGGACTGGAAGGTATGGCTCAAACCCGGGGCGGTACTGGGATGCAGAATTGAGGCATGAGGGGCGTGGCGGGACGGGAATATGGCTGTAGGTTTATCTGTTGGGGAGGGGCCTTGGGCTGGAAGGCGGGGCTGGGGCAGGGCTTAGACGACTGAGAGGCGGGTCCTTGGGTTTGGGGCGTGGCTGAGGCAGGACCGGGCCCGTAGGTGTGTCTGAGGGGCGAGGCTGAAGCCCAGGGGCGGGGCCTCGGGTCTGGCGGGCAGGCCGCCCCCTTCACCGAATGAGTCCACAGGTGCTGGGTTTGTGCGGCGCCGCTTACCGGCCCACGGAGGAGATCGATCTGCGCAGCGTGGGCTGGGGCAACATTTTCCAACTGCCCTTCAAGCACATGCGTGACTTCCGCCTGCGCCACCTCGTGCCCTTCTTTATTTACAGCGGCTTTGAGGTGCTCTTTGCCTGCACTGGTATCGCCCTGGTAAGTACAGCCTGCATACAGTTGCCAGATAAAAGAATGTCCCGTTAAACTTGGATTTCTGATAAATAATTTTTAATTACATGTATAAGTATGTCAGTGTCCCAAACTTTCCCCTCCCTGTGTCTCTTCCTTGTCTTGTCCCCATTCTTCCTTTACCTTGGGCAAGTTATTTTAACTTCTCTGAAGTTAAAATGAGAGAACAGCCATAAAGCATTTGGTTCATGGTGGGGAGGGGTGTACGGCCCTTGGTGTCTTGGGGCACAATCCAAGCATTTTCATATCGTATCCTCAAAATCTTCCTATGAGCCTTGGAGGGAGTTAGCACTCAGAGGTCCAGAGAGGGCAGGGTGTGGCCTCAGTGACACTCCATGTGGGGAGAGCCAGAGCCCAGGCTGTCTGACCTCAGTGTTTGTTCCTGTCCCCTCAGGGCTATGGTGTGTGCTCCGTGGGGCTGGAACGGCTAGCCTACCTTCTCGTGGCTTATAGCCTCGGTGCCTCAGTTGCCTCAGTCCTGGGCCTGCTGGGGCTGTGGCTGCCACGCCCTGTGCCCCTTTTGGCTGGGGCTGGGTTGCACCTACTGCTCACCCTCTGCCTCTTCTTCTGGGCACCTGCGCCTCGGGTCCTGCAACACAGCTGGATCCTCTATGCGGCAGCTGCCCTTTGGGGTGTGGGCAGTGCCCTCAACAAGACTGGTCTGAGCAGTGAGTAGAGCCATAAGTACCGGGGGGGGCTGGGCAGGGGACCTGTGGCCACTTCTGGGCAGTTGGTGGGGTGTACACATCCCAGGGATAGACAGAGGGTCCCATGGATGCACAGGGGGTCTGCTGTGGGGTCCTGTGGATGTTACAGAGGTAGATGGGATTTCTGTGGACACTCCAGGGTAAAAGGAAGTCCCATGGACACTGTGGGACAGATGGGTAGGGCTGTGGGCACCTTGGAGGCGGGTATGGGTGTTTCATGCCATGAACATTCTGTTGACACTGCAGGGTGGGCTTAGGGCCCTATGGACACTTGGGGGCCAGGGTGAGACCTTGTGATACATGGGGTAGGTGAAGGGCTCTGTGAATAGCCCTCAGGAACAGTGTGAAAAACAAATCAGGGATCTCTCACTTTCATATCAGGTGACAGACCTACCTTGGCCTAGTTTTCATGACACGGGGAGCAGATGTCTGGGTCTCTGCTCTGGGAGCATAGGTAGCACAGATGAGCCTGCCTATACACAGGGCATGGGTGCAGATATGGGACTGTTTATAGAGAGGAACCTGGGGCAGGCACCAAGCCCAGCCCAGACTTCCCAGTACCAGAGTCCAGGACCCAAGTCAGGGCTGCTAAGGAGCAGGCCTCTGTTTGTATAAGGTGGGGGTGGTCCCCTATTCAGTTGTATTATGCTCTACAGATAGGCACATGCCAGGCAGCTGGTATACACAAGTGCTTCCATGTGGGCACCTGTTCTGATGGCCACTGCTCTTAACAGTTTTGAACATCATACAGGGGTATGAGGAGTGGCGGAAGTCATATGTGTTGCAAGGGCTGGCTCAGGTGACCCCTGCACCCACCATTTGAGAGTCAGGTGTCTGTCTGCAGCAGGAGAGGGAGCCCCACACTTTGGACCACGTTTTCTTGGCCTTTTTCTCAAAGGCAGCCAACTCTGGGGAGAGTTCAGCCTGGGTATCTTGGGCCCATGTTGCATCTGGACTTGAACCTAGTCCTGGCATCCTCTCTACCCAGTTTCATGTCCTGTCTCCTCCTTGTGGACCCCAGGGGCTCTGTGTTCCTTCATAGCAGCCCTGTGGGGTACAGTCACATTGCGGGGCCCCAGAACAGGGGTGGTAATGTCCTGAGCACCTGGTGTTAATGCCAGCTCACAAGATTTGCTGGGTGCTGTGCAGGCCTTCTCAGTTTAGAATTTTAGAACACAACATATAAGCCCATTTCACAACCAGGAAAAGTGGCTCTAGGAGTTAAATAACTTGCCCAAGTCACCTGCAGAGCCAGCATTTGAACCCACATCTCTGCATCTCTAAACTCCACTACACAGTCCTGAGAACGAGTCTCTGTCTCCTGACTTCCTGTCCAGTGCTCATTCTTTACACCCTGGGGAGGATTCTTCGGGAAACAAGTATCCCTTCCTGCATTTGGCAGGAAGTTGATTACTCTAACAGTTGCCCTCCCTAGCCCAGGCTGACGAGGAGAAAAAGCCCCTACACTGTTGGCACTGGGAGCCTGGGATCAGGGACAGGACAGAGTGAGCATAGAGCTTTCTTTTGGGTCCACACAGGGGTCCCAGAGTGAAACCCACCTGTAGCCACACAGCTCCTATACCCATACCTACCTGTGCTTCCCAGCAGGGCAGAGTGGTAGCCAGAGGCTCCACTAGAGGGTGAGCCAGGACTATCTTACAGCACTTCCTGGGTGCTCTCCACCAGGAGCTGGGACCAGTCCAGGGCCTAGAGGAGTCACAGGTGGGAGGTCGGCAGCCCCAGGCTACAGGTGACAACTCTCCCTGGAGCTGTCTTGTCCTTCCTGCCTGCAGCACTCCTGGGAATCCTGTACGAAGACAAGGAAAGGCAGGACTTCATCTTTACCATCTACCACTGGTGGCAGGCCGTGGCCATCTTCATCGTGTACCTGGGCTCCAGCCTGCCAATGAAGGTGAGGCTGGGTGAGGGTGGGGGGGGTCCCATGCCCCACCCCCAGGAAACAGATACTTTGTGAGCACTCACCCTGGTTTCACAGCCTCCTTAAAAGCATCATGTCCCAAAGGCCAGGCCCTTGGCCGAAAGACCTATTCCCCCAGCCCACCAGGTGGCCTCCAATCCAGCACCCCACTGAGCATGGCAGAGTCTGTCTCCCTCTGTGGCTTTCAGGGGAGTGGGCACCTCATTCTCTGCTCACCAGTAGTGGTGGGTTCAGTTTGCCAAGTCCCAATCAGCATTTAAAAAAAATGAAATATAGAAAATAGCAGGCAGGGTGTATGCACAGAGATATGTGTGTACCTCCTGAGTTATGATACACAGTGACTGTGTACTGACTGTGGGTTACAGTCTGAGAAGCATTGCTGTGGTCCACTGTTTAAGGGACACTAAGTCACCTCAGCCCTGCACAGGAGGGCCAGGCACTTTAACAACAACCACACGTCTTCCCTGGGAAGCAAGGGGATTGTCATTCTTCCCCTCTAGACCTAGTCTTCCCAGGTCTCCAGGGTGGCCGGATGTGAGCCTTGCTGGCAGGAGGGGGCCCAAGAAGCGTGTGTGGGGAATCCTGGGGGAGTCCAGGCCGAGGTGGCGCTGGGTGCACGGCGGGGATAGGCGTGGCCCGTCCCTGCGCGGGGGCGGCAGCCCGCTGGTGCCCTGCTCCCTCCCCCTTGCACCCAGGCTAAGCTAGCGGTGCTGCTGTTGACGCTGGTGGTGGCCGCGACCTCGTACTTGCGGATGGAGCAGAAGCTGTGGCAGGGCGTGGTCCCACGCCAGCCTCGTATCCCGCGGCCACAGCACAAGGTGCGCGGCTACCGCTATCTGGAGGAGGAGAACTCGGACGAGAGCGACGTGGAGGGTGAGCAGGGCGGCGGCGGCAGCCGGGGCGACGGCGCGGAGGAGGAGGCGCAGCCCGCGGGGCACGGACCAGGCCCCGAACCCGCCGGCCCCTACCGCCGGGCCTGCCCCTACGAGCAAGCGCTGGGGGGCGACGGCCCCGAGGAACAGTGAGGGGCAGCGGCCCCGACTCCGCTTCCGCCTCGCTGGCCTCAGTTCTCTGCACGGCAGGTCGGGGGGCGTCTGTGGGCCCTGCGCTGTCTTCGGGAAGTACTCCTGGTTCAGCCATAGGTCCGAGGTCGCCTGGTACTTCTGCAGGCCACCCCCCCGCCAAGCCCAAGGTCGGAAAGCGCAGCACAGCGCCAGGGCCATCGCCCCCAGCACGTCCAGGCGCGAGGGGCCAGGGACCTCCTGCAGTGCTTTGCACTTCCTATCCCCAAGCCACGACTTTTTATAGAAAATGAGCAATAAAGAGATTTTGTATTGTATTGTATTGTATTCTCAGGCCGTGGGGGACGGAGAATGCTTGGCGTGTGTGCCTGGCAGGCCCGGCCGCTGGGGCTCGGATGGCCGCTGGGGCATGGGTTGCAGGAGGCCTTGACCCCCTCAGAACGCCGGAGTGGGTGTGAAGGGGGCACACCCACTCTGCTGGGGCAGTCCCCTAGGCTCCACCCACCGGACTGTCCTCCCGGAGGCCCTGCCCTCCCCATGCCCGCCTGCTTTGTCTGCCCCACCCCCATCCACCCTAGAGAGAAGACAGCAGCAGAGCTGTGACAGAGTGGCTGGTCTCTGTGGATCTGGAGGACTGGACAGACTCCAGAGACCTGGGCCACATATCCCCTCCAGGAGACCTGCACAAGCATCCCCAGCCCTCTTGGTTCCTCATCTTTTATTGTCACAGCTCTTCTAGTGACATCTTTGGAGGCAGGTCCCTTCTGAGCCACCTTGGTGTGCCCAGTATGAGGCTGGAGAATGGTCATCGGAGTCCAGGTAAACTTGGTTACTGCCCTTTCTAGCCTGCAATCTCAGCCATTTTGTCTATGAGAAACATAGAGGCTGGCAAAGAGCACAGACCCTTCCAAGGGCCAAGGGTGCCCTTTCTCCAGCCCTGTACTGTCCAGAGAAGACTGAGACTCTACTGTGAAGCTCTCTGAATGGCTGGGTGAGGACAGGCAAGGGGCCATTCAAGGGTCATGGAACTCTTGCTGGCTGCATCCCGTCAGGTCCTCAGCCTGGGCAGGTTCTTCTGTTGGGGCACACCCTTCCTAACTAACCCTGAAGGCCAGACATTTGTCCCTCCCTACCTTGAGGCTGCACACTCATTTCACCAAGTTTCATAGATTATAGATTCTAAACCATGCCCCCCCCCCCCCACTTCTCACGGAGTTTGGTTCTAGCAGCCTCCAGAGGGCTCTGGAACCAGGCTGTGACCTTGGGTGAGGAGTTGACCATCTACTCACAGGTTCCTTCTCTGTAAAGTATTAATGTAGCTCTGTGGAAGAGAAGACATGTGTTAGACCCCTTAGCATGGTGACTCCAAGGTCCCAGACCCTGTAGGAAACACACACGGTACAGCAGGAGATTGGAAGTTTTCTAAATTTTGGATGGAGAACTGCCTGGCTTGCATGCAGCCTTTCAGTGACAAGCAGAGCCAGAAATGCTCCTGTGATGCAACTAGTAGGCTCCAAGAAGCACTGGCTCTGTCCTTCTGGTTCCGCAACAGTGTCTGTCGTGGAAGGGAAAGTAATCTAGAGGCAGATGTGGCGACATCCTTGTGGCAGACATACAACTAAGCTCTAGTTGGACCTGGCAACCTGACGCTCAGATGAGAAACCTTCAAATACAGGGCAAAGTGTCATTGGGAAGGGCGTTGCCCCTGGGTGTGCTGGGCAAATGTAGGGAGAGTGTGTTGGGCAATGGGTCATTTCTAACATCTGTCATGCTAATGGACAAAGACCCTGGTGTGGAATAGACCTGAAGTCTACACAGGCAGGCAGAGTAGCCACTCGAGCCTCCAACCAGGGCATGTTCCCACGAGAAGGCCTCACAGGCCCCTTGGCTACCGCCTGGCATGTAGATGAGACCCACACACTCATCTGTGCCAGTCGCATTGTGAGCGATGACGTTGACCTCAGTGTCATCTTCCTGTCTCCATTACCACTGGATAAGGTGACTACTGGGTGGAGGTTCTGGATCCCTGAGTGGAAGATCAGATGTGTTGTGGCCTCTGCCTCTGACAGCCATCATTGCTCCCAAAGGAACTTCATGATTTTGTCTATCTGTATTATGGAGATTTAAAAATTTTATAATTCCAAGGTGCTTGGCTAGCTCAGTCGGTAGAGCATCAGACTCTTAAAATTTTTATAATTCCAAGAGGCCAGGCTCATGCCTGTAATCCCAGCACTTGGGAAGCTAAGGCGGGTGGATTGCCTGAGCTCACAGGTTTGAGACCAGTCTGAGCCAGAGCAAGACCTTGTCTCAGGAAAAAAAAAAAAAAAATAGCTGGGCTTTGTGGCAGGCGCCTGTAGTCCCGGCTACTTGGGAGGCTGAGGCCAAGAATCTCCAGTCCAAGATTCTAACTATTTCTTTTTTTTAATTCTCATTGTAGGTTAGATAACCTGAAAATTTTCCTTCTTCAACACCTAGAAGCTGAAAAAGAAACAGACCTCCTTTTAAATATATAGCTGAGCTCTCAAGAAAATAAGCAGAAGTTTCCTAGGGCCAAAAAATGAAGAGAGAACTGATGCTATGGCTGCCTAAGGGCATGGCTGGGCTGGAGTCTTACAGGTGGTTTTATATCACCTGCAGGCTGGGGTGCCCTCCCTTTACACCCTGTGCCCCTCAGAATAAGGCTACAGAGTATGACAGGGCTTAGCTGTGTCTAGAATGGCTCCTCAGCTGCGGGGATCCTGCAACCTGCTTTGCAGTCACCAGCCCCCTGTGTTTCATGGTTGTCCTTTTTGGCGTGTGGGACAAGGACCCAGCGACCCCATTCATGCCTCTTTGAGTCCCTGGTCTACTCAGGATGGCCAGTGATTGCTCATGAGTTCCTGGTACAAAGAACTGCCTTCTCAGCTTCTAGATAAACTCCATTAGAACAATGGCTGGCTTCATGTTGGGCCTTACTGGAGACAAAGCTCATTGGTTCTGAAAGGTTGACATGGGACATTAGGCCCTGGGGGCAGCACCCCATGAACTCAGCTTGGCCGCAGAACCTCGTGCAATGGGAAAATGACATCTTTAGAATAAGGCCAGACCTGATGAGAGTAAAGTGAAGGGTCCTAACCATGTGACAGACACATGGTGCTAGACTGCAGTGCTCAACAAGATATGGCAAAGCAGATAAAGCAGGTACCAAGACAACTACTGGGCTGGGGGCCAGGGCATGGCGCCATAAGAACTTTGGCTCCATTCTCTCCAGCGAATGATCCTGCAGCCCACTAGGGGGCAGTCTTGTGTCAGGATTCACTCTAGGCTGTCCTGGCACCTCAGCCCCTTCCCCATCATTATGTCTCTTTCCCCATCATTATGCCTGGTTCACCCCAGCTGTATTTAAGGCAGAGGCTTGGAAACACCCAAGAGAACCAAAAAGTGATGCAGTCCAGAGCACAAAATGTGCCAGCGGTTGGCTGAGTGCCCAAGCCTGTTGTCCATGGAATGGACGTGGGTGGTGAGCCAAGAGTGAGGGAAGAAAGACTTGTTGCATGTGAGCATCGTCCAGCCACCCTGCTTTCAGTGCCAGTTCATTTGGGTGGCCAGCGTTCTCTGCTGGACACGGGGCAGCCCTGCCCAGGGATTTGTGGATGTTGGACAAATGGCTTATAGCTCCAGGGGGCACAAAGTAAGATTAATTGCTCACATAATAAGCAGCAAAAGGATTCTCCAAGGAGAAGGGCTCATGTTAATAAGGGCAGTGCAGGGAATAGGGGAGGAGGGCTTCAGGTTTCTGTTGTGCTCAGGAGCAGGGCCAGGTGGGGTGCCCATGTGTAGGCAGGGGCTGGTTTGGTTTGAAATTCCCATTGGTGCCAAGGGACGGAGGTACACTTGAGATTTCTTATTGGGCTGCCCAGATTTAGAGGCTGTCAGTGGTCAAACAACAAAATGGAGTCTTTCTCGCTATTGTGCATCAGATGACTGGGTACATTTCTGTTTAAGGGGGAGGGGTGGTGCAGAGAAGCCCTAGGAGTCACTGGGGCACAGCAATTCCTGAATCAAGGCTGGTATGGTGACGGCAGCCTGTGAGTGACTGTGAGTCAAAGGACCCAGCTAGACTATTGACCATGAGAATCTGTGAGATCAAAAGTGATACTTGTTTTAAGCCACTCAATTTTGAGGGGATAATTTGTTACACTGCAATAGATCACTCCTACAGATTTTGATACCTGGAAGTTGGTTGGTGCCCTAACAAATAACTAAAAACAAGAGAGCTGCTTTCAAACTGGGTTTTCAAAAGGAAGTGAGGGATGTGTTACTGGAAATAGAAGGGTGATGTTTGTTGCATAGCACAGGAAGCTGAGTGACACTGGTGTCTGCATTTGTGTGGAAGGTGGAAAAAGTGCTGCTTGAACTTGCTGTTCTGTGGAAGGAAATTTCCCAGCAAAGTGCCAAAGATACAGCTTGGTTTCTTGCTGCTTATAGTAAAATGCAACAACAGAGATAAATTGTTAACAAAAAAAGCCAGTTTTTAAAATTCCAGACTGCAAAAGTTGCTAAAATTAAGAAATAGCTTCTGGGGCGGTGCCTGTGGCTCAAAGGAGTATGGCGCCAGCCCCATATGCCAGAGGTGGCGGGTTCAAACCCAGCACCAGACAAAAAGTGTAAAAACAGAAACAAACAAACAAAAAAGAAATAGCTTTTGAGCATTGTCTGGAAAAAGTTGTGATCTAAGGCTGTAGCCATAACCTTTTTGCAAAGACCTGAGAAAGATCAAAGGATCAGAGCGTTATTCACCCACAGGGGCTTTTAATGAAATTACAGGTTTGCCTCAGGACAGGCCTAATCAAAGTCCATGCCACTGAGAGGATGGCCCTCTGAGCAGGAGCCTGGAGAGAATAGGGCTCGACTCAGAAAGACTTGTGGCTCAACTTTTTTTTTTTTTTTTGGTTTTTGACCAGGGCTGGGTTTGAACCTGTCACCTCTGGCATATGGGGCCAGCGCCCTACTCCTTTGAGCCACAGGTGCTGCCCTCAACTTTCATGGAATGAAGTGAACCTCAGTGAGATTCACAGAATTTTCACAAAGCTTTTGAGAAAAGTTGCTGGCTTAGCCTGAAAGGATACAGACAGTACAAAATGTAAAGAGGCTATTGGATTGGGTCCTGTCTCCAGCTCTCCTGGTTGGAAGTGTTGGAGCAGGATACCAGGAGACAGGATTGAGCGCAGATGTAGTAATTCACAGGTCAGGGGCAGACCAGGAGATGGGGAGTGAGAGCAGACGCAGGGATTCACGGTCAGGGGCAGACCAGGAGACGGGGCTGAGAGCGGACGCAGGGATTCACGGGTCAGGTGCAGGTGGTAAAGTGAACAACCCTCAAGTGGAAGCTGACTGGGGACCAATGACCACAGGCAGAACCAGCTCCAACTGGCTTGTCAGCTGTCTCTGTTGCCTTACCTGAACCTTGACTAATTATATTATCATTTACATCGTGGTTTTGAAATTTCTCGGCCATTGAAATCATCATGACAATTCTGAAACAACCATATATAAAGTATGAAAATGGAAGGAACTCAGGTCTAGGAATTACTACCCAAATTCTTAGCAAACCCCAATTCCTTAGTCTTTTTTTTTTTTTTTGAGACATAGTGCTGTGGCATCATAGCTCACAGCAAACGCAAACTCTTGGGCTCAAGTGATTCTCTTGCCTCAGCCTCTCAAGTAGCTGGGTGGGACGACAGGCACCCGCCACAACACCCAGCTATTTTTTTGTTGCAGTCGTCACTGCTGTTTAGCAGGCCTGGGCTGGGTTTGAACCCACTTGCCTTGGTGTATGTGGCCGGAGTCCTAACCACTGAATATGGGTGCCGAACCAACTCCTTTTTTTTTTTTGCAGTTTTTGTCCAGGGCTGGGTTTGAACCTGCCACCTCTGGCATATGGGGCCGGCACCTTACCCCTTTGAGCCACAGGCACCACCTCCAACTTCTTTTTTTTGAGACAGTCTCACTCTGTTACCTAGGCTAGAGTTCCACAGTGTCACAGCTCACAACAACCTCAAACTCTTAGGTTCAAGTAACCCTCTTGCCTCAGCCTCCTGAATAGCTGGCACTACAGGTGCCCACCAGGATGCCTGGCTAGCTTTTCGATTTTTAGTAGCAGGGTCTTGCTCTTGCTGAGGCTCATCTCAAACTCCTGAGCTCAAGGGATCCTCCCACCTTGGCCTCCCAGAGTGCTGGGATTATAGGCGTGAGCCACTGAGCCTGGTCAAAAAACAACTTTTGGAAGGAAATTAAAAAAAAAAAAAGTATGACCTTAGGGTGGGAACGAATTTCTTAAGGTATAAAAAGTACAAATATCCTGGCTCGGCGCCTGTGGCTCGAGTGGCTAAGGCACCAGCCACGTACACCGGAGCTGGCGGGTTCGAATCCAGCCGGGGCCCACCAAACAACAATGACGGCTGCAACCAAAAATATGGCCGGGCGTTCTGGCAGGCGCCTGTAGTCCCAGCTACTTGGGAGGCGGAGGCAGAAGACTTGCTTGAGCCCAGAAGTTGGAGGTTGCTGTAAGCTGTGATGCCACGGCATTCTACCCAGGGGGACAGCTTGAGGCTCT
>CAUYRH010085232.1:0-37511 GCA_963574655.1 Perodicticus potto
AGAAAATGAGTAACAGACCCTCTCCGGAGAGTTGTTATTGAAAGAGAAGCACGGAGAGGATAAAATTCAGAAATCAGGGATCTGAGGGCCTGTGTCACAACTTCGCTCTGACGAGGTACCCAGACATCCCACCCATCTTGAAGAACAGGAATGTTTGGCTAACAGGGATCACTCGACCGACCATTAGAACTAAGGCAATAGCTGCACTGCTACAAACGAGCACAGGATACGGAAACTCTACCTGAGCGAGTGCCAGGATGCATGAAGCAGACAGAAGCCGTTACCAAGCTTGTCAACTTTTTTCTCCCTAGAACACTGCAAACCATAGCTGCCATGATTCCCCTTTCCTCCTCTTACTTTGGTTCCAAATTGTCTTTTTTTTTTTTAATATAGAGTTTCACTCTATTGCCCAGGCTAGAGTGCAGTAGTGTTATCATAGCTCACTGCAGCCTTAAACTCCTGGGCTCAAGCGATCCTCTTGCTTCAGCCTCCTGAGTAGCTGGGACTATATGTGCCACCAAGCCCAGTTAATTTTCCTATTTTTAGTAGAGACAAGGTCTAGCTCTTGGTCTCAAACTCCTGAGCTCAAGCGATTCTTCTGCCTCAGCCTCTAGAGCGCTAGGATTACAGGTGTGAGCCACTGTGCCCCACCCGAAAAGCAGATACAAGATTTGAGAAATATCAGAAGACAGATAAATACAATTCAATAGGCATAAGGACTAAAAGGAAAACTGAAATGAGAAGTTCAAAAACATGAAAGTCAGTCAACACAATGTCCAGCGACTCTCCACGAGGAAGAAAAGGACTGTCTTAATTTCAAAATACCATAAAGAGCTCTTAAGTGCTTTAAGTTTTACATAATAAAACAAGAAACAAGGAACAAAGAAAGTGACATTGACTGGAAAAGGACAGCATGAACCTATTTGAGAAGAGAAAGAATAGCCTCCCACCCAATGTGGTGACCTGCTCTTACTGCAGAGGTTATTAAATTGGGGGGAACACTGTGCTAGATGCTTTTGTGTCGGTCAGAGACCAGCAGAGAGCAGATGGCATGCTCTACTGGGTAAAGGACAAGAGATTAATGAAGAAACTCTCAAAATCATTGGAATGGTGTAGACCCCCCAAGCTGGTAACAGCAGCAAGCTGTTATTAACCCCAAGTCTGGGGAGGCAAGGGAGGGAGCCACCACTAGACTCAGAAGGGAGGCGGGGTTGAGCCCTGAGGCTCACACCTGTAACTAGCACTCTAGGAGGCCCAGGCAGGAGGATCGCTTGAGCTCAGGAGTGCGAGATCAGCCTGAGCAAGAGCGAGACCACATCTCTACAAAAAATAGAAAAATGAGACAGGCATGGTGGCACATGCCTGTATTTCCAGCTACTTGGGAGGCCAAGGCAGGAGGATCACTTGAGTCCAAAAGTTTGAGGTTGCAGTGAGCTGTGACGATCCCACTGTCCTCTAGTGAGGGTGACAGACTGAGTCATTGTCTCAAAATAAATAAATAAATAAATAAAAAGAAGGGAGACAGTATGGAGTGTCACAGGGCCTTTGCTAGAAGGGTGAGCCACCACAATCACCCAGCACACAGCAGGGAGGAATCCGGGGAGAGGAACACCCCTGTCTCACCTTTTCTTCCCCTCTCTCATCACCTGCTGATGACTTCCCTTGTCCAAATCCAACTGGAAGCTGGACGGCAAGGACACCGGTTGATGCAGCCCATGCACTCAGCCTCCTGGGGTACAGAGAAGGGGGCCAGGCAGATCTGGAGGGGGAAAAATGGAAGATTAGTCTCCTTCAATGCAAAGATTTTGCTTCTCCCTAATCCTGTTCAGCACAGCCCATTCCCAACCTGCCAGAGTGAATCAGGCCCTGCTAAAAATGAACCTGCAACAGATAATTAGTTTGCTTGTAATTACTTGTTAATTTTCCCTTTTAAGGTGGATACACCTTTCTTTTTCTTTTTACCACTGTCCTCTCCTGGCTCTAGTCTGCACACCCCTGGCCTGGCCCCCATCAGAGGGCTACTTTCCCTATTTGCAGAAAGAGTCTTCTTTCCAGCCCACATTTGGGTAGGGCTGCACTCTACCATTGGATCCCTCTTGGCCTGACTTTGATGTTTTAGAACTTCTCATCTCTTTCAAAACAATTTTCCTTTTATTTTTTATGCCTATGGCATCACATTTGTCTTTATTCTGATTCTTCTGATGGTTCTCAAATGCTCTTTTCTCAAGGATGTAGTACCGAGAAAGGGAAATGCAGCTCCTGGTGGCCCAGAACTGACCCGCTGCCCTCGGCTGGACCCTACCGTTCCCTTGTCAAACAGAATCATCTCCCAGAGCAGTAACAGCAGGCATCTCTGCTCTGTGACTGTGCTGGAGCAACCCACAATAAGACCGCTACATAATCGCCTCCAGTCACGGTCAAAACATGGGCACCGTCCCAATCACTGAAACGACCACACGTCTCTTATGCTGGCTAATAGGGGTGACTCCTACTTCCTTACAAATCACAACTCTAGATTCACTCTGTTCTTTTCATTTTATACATTAGAATTATTAAGGTATCCAGCTGTAAGAATTACCTCTGCTTCCTGAAAGAAACTAATCCAGAGCAAAGCCATGTGATCTTGAATCCTCTTCACAAGCATGCAAGACCAGCTCAATTTTTTTTCTTTCTTTAAATTTCAGATTAATATGAAGGTACAAATGATTAGGTTACATTGTTTTTGTTAGGAAGAGTCCAAGTTGTAGCTGTGCCCCTCACCCAGGAGGTGTGCCGTACACCCCTGTGTTGTGACTGTTTGGTGAGAGCACACCACTCAATTTCTATAATACATGCAAATACTTTCTGGGCTTTTTTTTTTTTTTTTTTTTTTGAGACAGGGTCTCACTCTGTTGCCTTGGTTAGAGTGCAGGGGCATCATCGTAGCTCATTGCAAAATGGAATTCCTGGGCTCAAACAATCCTCTTGCATTGGCCTCCCAAAGTACTGGGATTATAGGCGTGAGCTACTGTGCCAAGCCGCAAACACCTTACTGAGATACAGATCTGAGTTGCTTTTCTTCTGTGTGCTCCAGTGCCAGGCATGGACTAATGCTTTTGTATTTTTTGTTTACTTTTTCATCTTATCTTAAAGCCTCTTCCAAGGTTCAGGGCCCTGTTCCTAAACCTCAGCAAGGTCAGAGGCTCTGGCTGTTTCTGTTGTTCATGGACTTCTTTCCTCTGTCCCAGGGTCTGCAACTTGAACGGGTAGATGGTCTTAGATTAGGAACGATTGCTCTTGAAACTTGCAAATATCGGTGGTCTTCTGGATTCCATGTCTTTGTGCTGGGCCCTTGTTATCATCTGTTGCAACCCCCGTGCTGACAGTTTCCTAAATCAAGACAGAATTTGCCACTCTTTCTGGACATTTGCCTTGCTTGACTGCTGGAGCCCCTGCGGTTGGCTGAGATCACGTTTGGCCCTGGTAGGTTGGGGCTGTGCAAAGTCCTGCCTTCCTCCCTCTCCTGTTTGACTCAAGAAGCCCCTGCCTGTCCATTTGTAGTTCACCCTTAAGGTAATGTGAGAATAAAGATTCAGACTTCCTAAATCTACTCCTGCCGTCTTAATAGAATTTTCTATATACTACTCACTTTCTATATAATGCTCAGGCTCAGTTAGCTCTTACTATTTACTGTTATTATTCATGTAATTCATCTGAATTCAGTAGAAGCAAGCTTAAGAAAGTTCTTCCTTATAATTAGGAAATGGAACCACAAAGATACAGTCCTGGGTTAGAAATGCAGACTCTGATTTGGAAAAACAAAAGAATAGGAAGCCTGAGAATGGGGCTGGTAAGGTTTAGATAGACGAACTTTTATTTTCTATGCAACGTCTTTAAAACAAACTGGTGAAGTGCAGAATTAGGGAAAAATTGGAAGCATTTCATTAAATAGGATGTTATCAAAAAAGAATAACTGAAGAGGGGCACTATTGTGAATTTATGGATGGGGAGTATGCTCAGTGTTTCACATTTACCTTCTTTTATGCTGTATAAACTCAACCAACAGTCCAGCGATGGAGTCCAGCTTAAAGATTCTATCTTCTTTGTGACTTGCTATAGAACATTTTTTCTGAGATTTTTTGTTTTCTTTGTTTGGGGAGTATAATGAGAAAGTAGCCTTAGGAGTGTATATTGGAAGTCCATGGCACTTTATCTGAACTCAGAGCTTATCCTTACTTCTCACTAGGAGTTCAGACTACATAATAAAACAGACCAAAAAAAAAAAAACGGTTATAAAACTGTAAAAGGCTAGATCAAGGTCAAGCTCCAATATGAAGTCCTACTGCTGCCCCCAAGTCTTAGCAACTATTATGGTGCCAGAACTATTTAGAAGACCAAGAAAGAACTACATGTTTTAATTAAATAACACATGGCAGAAAGCACAAGATACCAGCTTGGGTTTATCAGGCAGAACAGGAGCTATCCTTGTGCTAAACAGACAGGCACCAAGGAAAAGAGAGAACCCGAGAGACAAGTCTAAAAAAGCTTGGGAGCTATTTAATACAAGATCCTAGGACAAAATCTAACGCTACCCGTCGACGCGAGGGGAGCCACATTTAAGAAAGGCAGCCTGGTGTAGAATAACGACAGAGGAAAGTAAATGACACGGAACTATGACAAATTCAAAACCCAACTGGAAAATTAGGAAAGAGAATGAAGTGTCGTGTATAATGACACCCTGACAATTACCCTCGAGCAGTGGGGCATGTCCTGACGCATTTACCTATCCTGGTACAGTGGGCTTTGGTGTCTGGGCTTTTCTGTTTGAACAAAGAGGCTTTGTGGCCCATTTTCCATCTCCGTGTCTCTGTCAGGCGTCGGGCATAGAATGGCTGGCTTCTGCTACTTGTTAAAAGGAGTTCAGGAGAACACACAGCGCCGGGCCTGAAGGTCAGCTATGTTCGGATCTTGCTAAATGAAGACAGGATTTAAAAAAAAAAAATGGAAATCACTGATGCTAAGAGCCATTTATGAAATTCTACAACAAGTGAAAACCCCCGAAAAAAGAAGCTGACTCCTAGGCCCTAGACGAGGTGTCAAAATTTAAGATTATTTTATCCTCCTGTATACAAAAATCTCCTAGACAAACAAAGCGGCAGGAGGTCCGAGCATATCAATCAGAGAGGAGACAGCACATTCTAGACTGGGAATATAATTAAGTAGAAGATACAAAAATAGGATTTCCCAACCTGGCAAGTGGAAACATAAACCAACTGGCACGGGAAGGGTGGAGAGGATAATCCCACCCTTTTGGAAGAACTATAGAAAAATAGGAGGTTGCAGAAAATGGAAATTGGTGAAAGAGTGGAGAAAGGGGAGGCAGATGAAGAAAGCCTCTGAGGGTGCCGAAGTGGCGGGTTTGCCAAGACTTGATTTCAGCTTTTAGCTAACAAAATTTGGGGGCGAAGATATTGACATGTTTTTGTGAAAGATTAATAAGTGATCATCTTCAGAGTTTATCTGGTATAAATTTAGCTGCTAACTGAATTGGCCCCTTTGCTCGACAGAAAATGAAAGAGAATCACGTCTAGAAAAAAAATGTTTTTCACTTCACCCCAAGCATTGCTGCAGAACGGTAGTGACTCTAATGTAAACTGCAGGAGTCGGCGGTGCAGACTCTGCCTGCCTTTACCCTGCAGTCTGTTCCCTAATGGTATTGAATCCACTCGACTACCTCCCCCCCTCCCATTATATTAATTGCATTAAAAAATAAGTACGTACAGATATATGCATTGTGTTCTTTAAAGAGACCTGATGAAATGAAAAAGCTGTTTAATAAAATATAATAAAAGTATTTCACATCCATTTCGCCCCCATGATAAGTGGAATTATAGTGGGAGGAGGAGACCTCTCACAGCTGGGCAAGCCCTGAGACTCCTTTCCTTTTCCTCTCCTTAAAAGCTATCAATTTAGAGCTGTCCTATGTATTGCCCCGCGAATTGAACAAGCCTTTTCAGTCTTTAATTAAGGGTGAAAAAACTCTTTGAACATCACAGCATTCGTCTGTTCATGTGTGGAAAGCCTGGTGTAACAAAAGAATTTAATCAAACTACAAGCCTAATAAAGACTACATTGCCTGAACTAAATGATGTTATTGCAGTAGCGGCTCATAGTTTTACATTTAAAAAAGAGGGTCAGAGTGTTCATTCATCTTGATTAGCAATGCCAACCTAATTACTTCTGGAGGAAACAGTAATTAGCTGGAGTCTCACCTCATTAATCATGACATTCTTGTAGCAGACTATTTTTATCTGATAAATGGCTTGGATTGGAACAAGGTGTATATTTGAATTCTAGTTAATTGTACACAGCTTGCTGCATAACATTTCACATTTTTATCATTTAACTACTTCCTTTCTGGGAACCTCTTGAGCTTTTGTTGGTTACTTGTGCTCTTGCAGCGGAAAAAAAAAATCTGACTTAATGAAGAGGGTCAGTTGTTCTTGTTAGTTAACGTATCAGAAAGGGGCGTCTCAAGGAATCAGAGGAAAGGATGAAAGATCCCCATAGGTAGATAAAGTCTTTCAAATTACTGTGTGACAGACACATATAAGGTGTTTGCTGAATTAAATATGAATAATAGCATTGTACAAGATGACGTAGTAGCGGCCATATGGTCGATAATAATCATGGACAAAAAGCAGTATTATTACACAGTAGAACCTCTGTCATATGACACCCAAGGGACGGTAACAAACTGGTCAACATACAGAGGTCGTCAACATAAGGAATTAGGCCTACTGTACTGATACATATGTGTGGTGGCATGTCCAGTCTATAAAAATTAGGTCAACTCAAGGAGGTGGTCAACCTATGGAGGTTCTACTATATTTTAGGCAGAGAACCTTAGTAAATTCAGTTGTATTCTCCGTGTTCCTGACCTGTACTCAATATGCACCATGTTTAAAAAGAGGCAATAATTGGAATCTACCATCTTTACTTAGCTATGGCTGGGGTCACTCTCTTCTGCACTCATATGGCTCTGACATCTTCTTATTTATTCTTCTCAGCCTTATACTGTTTAAGATTAAGGCACTTAGTTAATTTGTATATTATAGTTGTTCCTCCCCAATGATACAAGTCTTCTAGTACAGCCCCAGATGAATACCATTAAGTTTAGGTAGAAGCCTTAAATTATACCTTATAGAAAGCTAGGTTGCCTGCTTACCACTAACAGTGGTATCAGGGTAATTTCAGCAGGGATTGCAGTTGGCCTTAGATACTAAGGTATGAAGTCAGCACCTCAATCTTTCATTGTCTGTATAAGAAGAAAGGATCCATCTCTTAAGAGCTGACTCACATTAACCAAGTTTAGGAAGACAGATGTATAAATAATATGAGATTTAAAGATTTCAGTGAAAAGTGGCTTCAGATGTATGGACACAGGATCAATATGGATTTTGTCTGTTGTCAACTTAGACAGAAAGCAAAATAATACTTAGCTAACTTAATTATCTGCAATATGAAATTATGCTCACAAAGACCAGAATGTTTATCATGTGCTTTATCAACATAGCATTATGTCTCTGTAGAAATATCTACATAGAAAGCCAGCTCGTAATATGAAGGTTGCTTATTGATTGAGTAAACAAAATGAGAAGAGTTAGATGAATTGTATTGCATGTCGATTGAAATCAGCCTGATACAATCAGATGTCCATCCTTCCATTAGAGTTGGCCTTACTAACAAGGCTAGAACACCCCCAAACCATGAGACTTCTCGCCTCTCTCCTGGACAATGTTAGAATAGAATTTGCCTGCCTTTACCTCAATAACCTCTCTATTTCTAGGCATCCATTTTGGAAGAAAACTCTTTTTTTCTTAATTTGTTCTTGGTTTTGATGGGAGAAAACAGTTGATATATTTATAATTGAGTCTTGCTGTCCCATTCTGCCCTATTCAGGTAACTGTGTATCCCTGTACGGTATCTTCATTGGGTGATTTTATTTTTCTCACCCATTTCCAAGCTTTCCACGCACCGCACTGAAGCTAAGTATAGAAGTCCTTCTATTTATGAAAAAGTAGTTTCTAAGTCCATTTGCACATAAATAAGAATGACATGGTACCACTTTATTTTTTATTTCAGATGAATGTGAGGGTACAAACAATTAGGTGACAATGTTTGCATTTGTTAGGAAGAGTCCCCGTTGTAGTTGTGATGCCCTTACACAATACCACTTTAAACATGAAAGGTATAACGTAGGATTTGGGATTAGCTTTATAATTCATAGCAAAGCCACAGCAATACACTTAGGAAGGGCTTAAACTTGGATTTCCCCAGAACATTCACATAAAATATAAATTTGAAAAGTTAAAAGAAGGCACACTATTCTTTCTAGTAGCGTGCAGTTCATCAGACACCTTTTCCCAGAATAGAATGGTTGTGTGGCCATTGCAAATCTGTGAGGCTGCTAAAAGCTCCCTCCTTGACTCCCCGCAAGCAGAATGGGGGAACTACTTAGTGCTTCTGGTAAAATTCTTACCCCCTTTCCACTGTGTAGGAAATTAGGCAGATCCAAGAGAGGCTTTCACTGACAGTCTCATTCATAGGAAAGGTTTTGTCTGCAGTATAGTTACCCACACTTAACATTTACATTGTCAAACAGACAACACGTGTCCGTGAGTTATTATTAGGTTTCCAGACGTCAGGCTTTGCTGCTCCTCATCTAGCTGTTATCAAAGTTGTCCATTGTTCTTATTCAAATCTTTTTTCATTTGATGATGGCTACTGTCGGTCGAATAGATTTATCAAAAACCACATTATTTTCTCTTTTTGCTGAAGAATTTTTCTTATGGCCCAACGGTTCATCTCACCTGCATAGGTAACATTTTGTCATCTTTCTGCTACTTTAAGTTTTGAAATAAATTTTCTGTTTTCACTTCCATCATAATCACATATTTCTTATTACTACACTTTTATCTTGCTGCTTTTTTGACTGGAAATGGTGTGGCTAATAATAACTGAATAACTAGAAAACACTGCAAAACCAGACATAGACACAACGAACAGGTGCTCTCTGAGACTGAAATGATGGTGTGTGACTGCCCACGTGATCTCGTGCTAACAGAGTGGACTCTTTTTCTCCTTTGAAATGGACTGTTGCTTTATTCTTACCTATGAAAGTGCATACGCGTATAGGTTAAAAGTTGAAGATTTTCTATGGTGAAAAAAAGTATTTGGTACATGGCTTTTTGTTGTGAATTTGTTTAATATTATAACTAATAACAATAGCTACTGATACTTTTTGATATTTATTAAGGTCCAGATAATGTTTTAAGTGTTTTACATATATTAACTCATGTAATGTCCATGGCTACCCTTTTGCAGTGAGTAGCATTTTTATTCTCATTTTACAGAGGGGGAAATTAAGTAATGGACTCAAGGTCACCCAGAGAGCAACAGCAGAGCTGAGATTTGAACCACAGTGTTCTGTTTCTAGAGCCTACATTGAACCACAGTATTATATGATTCCTCATGTTATGATCTCCTTGTCCCAAAACACAGATAACTCCAAAGGCAGAAAATAATATTGACTAGTAAACCCACTATTCAGATGAGCTATTATTTATATTTTGATAGATACTTTTCCTGAGATTTTTTTTTCCAGAAAATATTTGCTTTTAGTTGGGAGTATCGTTATACTATTGCCTCAGCCTCCCAAACACCAACAGTATCTTTGTATGTGTATAAATATATCGACTGCATTATTTTTAGAGATTGCAGTGCTTGTCAGTATCCGAAGTCATCCTGCTGAACTGAAACAATTGTTTTTCATCATAAGTAATGACACAATGCGTAATCTTGTGGAGAAACCTTTGTTCACACAGTTATGTTCTTTTTTCTTTAGGAGAGGTTCCAGAAGAGGAATTACTGGATTGAAGAAGAGAATGGATATTTTTAAGGCTTCTTATACCTATTGCCAAATGCCTTTCCAGAAAGGCTATATCAGTTTCTACTCCCACCACCAGCACATGAGATGTCCGCTTTCCTATACCCTGAGCATCATGGGGTTCTAACATTCTTTTTTTTTTTTTTTAAATATGTGCCCCATCTTGAATTTATGCCTTTTAAATTTTCTGCTTAGCTCTATTACCCATTAGTTGTATTTACCTCAGTTACTTTACCTCTCTGTTTCTCAGTTTTCTCTCTCTAAAAATGAAGATAATAATAATAGCTGCATCATGGTTGTGGTGGGAATAAAAGTTTTCCTTATCAGTACTTTGTAGAAAAGTGCCCAGCGTACAGTGTTTTGCTATCATTATTGTTACTATTTATTACTTTTGCTGTATTGTTTTTCTAACTTTCATGTGTCAGATAATCTAGTTCTTCTTGGTTATTTTGAATTTTACTGTAATTCTCCACAATGTCGTCCTCCCATTGAGTTCAGGTCACTTATTCTCTTTTATAGTTAGCACATCCATGACTTTTTTCACAAATTCATATGCAAATTAATTTTTGTACCCAAGCAGGGAACCAATTTTTTTCTGCTTTAAGTCTAACATTGAAATTTTAAAAATCTCTGCTGTTTCATCTCAGATTGTGACACTGAAGATAATATTCTAGCTTGGCTGGACACGGTGGCTCATGCCTATAATCCTAGGGCTCTGGGAGGCTGAGGTAGGTGGACTGCCTGAGCTCAAGTGTTCCAGACCAGCCTGAGCAAGGGTGAGACCCCACCTTGAACAAGAGTGAAAAACTAGCCAGGTTTTGTGGCAGGTGCCTGTAGTCCCAGCTACTAAGGAAGTTGGGGCAAGAGGATCACTTGGTCCCAAGAGTTTGATGTTGCTGTGATCTTTGATGGTACCACAACTCTCTACCCAGGGCCACAGACTCTGTCTCCAAAAATAAAATAATATCCTAAAAGGTCCAAGATTCCTTATAAAATAATGAACTTATTCTTGAGCTTCTGCTGCCCTTCTTCTCATAGTTGGGAGGATCTAATTCCTATCCCAACCTGTACATCCCCAGGGGCTCAGTTTTGTACAGTTCCTGGGCTAGTTCTGGTGTTGGCAACAGACATGTCAAGGCAGGTCAACAATGTTAAACTCAGAACTCTTCTTTAAGGTTTAAGATCTGGTGACCCCATCACCAGGCTGCTGTGCCATCTTGCTTCCAGAGTGGCCTGCCTGCCCTCAGATCCCAGACCAGGACTCAGGCCCCATGCTGCCCTTTAATTTTGTTCTGCTGCCCAAGTTCTGGTCTTAGTTCTGACTTTTTCATTCTCTCCAACAACTCTGGGCCATCAAGGGAGAACCACTATGCCTGTGTCCCTAGCCCAAACTATTAGGATTAAAAATAAATTTAAAACCCATATAGTCCATTGCTATTTCATAAGAGTCCCCTTTTGAAAATTCCCCTTATATAAAGAGTCTCCTTATAGAGGGGGACTCTCAAATGCAACTACCAGAGCAGAGTAGATGGCACTTACTGCTTTCATTGTCCTGATGCAAAAAATTGCGTTAGGCATTTGTCAAGGGTCCATTGGAACATGTCAACAACGGGAAATTCACAAACATCAGTGGCAGCTCATCTCTGAACTGCCCTGATTGTGGGAATAGGTCCAGGCAGAGCCATACTTCCTGGAGCTTCACTGACCTGTGAACCATTCTCCATAGAACGATTCCCCAAATATTTGAAGACCACTATTGCCCCTTGTCAGTCCTCCCTTTCTCTATAGATTAAACAGTCAAAGCTTCTGCCTCATTTCTTAATGCTATGTGACACACTTTCATGCCCCTTTAACCTGCTAGTGACTTCCCCATCCAGCGTGGTAATGTGTCTCTGAAGCACAGTCCCTAAGGCATAGTGTGATTCCCAGACAGTGAGAGCATGGCCCTGAAGGCGAAAACAACTACCAGAGCAGAGTAGATGGCACTTATTGCTTTCATTGTCCTGGATTCTATAACTCTGTTAATGTCTAAGGGCATATTAAGACTTTTTTTTTCCTTGAAAAGCAGAGTCTTACTCTGTTACCTTGGCTTGAGTGCCACAGCCTTAGCCTAGCTCACAACAACCTTAAACTCCTGGGTTCATGCAATCCTCCTGCTTTAGCCTCCAGAGAAGTTGGGACCACAGGCTGGGACTACAGGCATGCTCCAAAATACCCAGCTGATTTTTCTATTTTTAGTAGAAATGGGGTATCGCTCTTGCTAAGGCTGATCTTGTACACCTGAGCTCAAGGGATTCTCCCACCTCAGCCTTCCAGAGTGCTAGGATTACAGGCATGAGTCACCGTGCCCGGCCAGTACTGATTTATGTTTATAGTGAGCTTTCTGCCAAACTCTGAAGTTTTCTTTCACATACAGCACAGTGCCATTGACTCCCCCCCCATTTGCCTCCATTCTGTATTCTTATTTCCTCCCCATATGTAGAGCTTTATATTCATTATTCAACTTCATTTTGTTAGAATCAACTCACGATTGCATCCAATTGAAATCTTTTTGGATTTTGATTCTGTGATATTGATTATCTCTTTCCACTCTACAGCTTCCATAGTTTTGAAAAGGGCCTCTCATCCCTGGGACAAGTCAATGTTACTGATGTTGAAGGACAACAGAGCATTGCATCCCTCCTTTGGAGACCTCTCCTCAGGTCAGCTTTCTGTTCATGAGTGTGGTCGATCCAATCATCAACTTTCTATGGTAGTTTTTGTTCAGTACACGTTTCTTATCTCAGTACAGCATTTCCCAAATTTTGTCTCAACAAGATATTAATAGATGTACCTAAGCAAAAAAATGAGTGTTATATTAAAAAGAATTTGGGAGATACTGCAAGCTACTTTCTCTTCTTGGAGAGCTCTAATGCACATTACCATATACAGTATATTACTCTTCAAAATCCCGAAAAAAAAAATCTATATTTTGTTGAGCTCATATTTTCCAAATGTATTTGTGTATACTCCCTGCATACCTATGAATATCCTATGGAAGTCTGTTCTTTGCAGATACCAATTTGGGAAATACTCCGTGTAAGGGTAAAATGAGAGAGCCTGTCAAATGCCTAGCTGAAATTCAGACACATATGTCTTCAGCATTTTCCTTGTCTCCCGCTCTAGTAATTTTATCAAAAGAGAAAATGAGTTAAGTCTGGCTTGAATTGTTCATCCCATATCCATACTGGCTCCATCCCGATCCCATCTTATTTTCTCAATCCCTGGCTTGTCCAGAATCAACACAGAATAGAAAAGAGTTTAAATTATAAAACTCCTCTTCCCACTTCTCCTCTTTTAAGTGTATTGAGTCCACATTATCTCATCTAGGTCTTCTAAAGCCTCTCTTTTTCTACAAGTTTCCTCAGTGCAAATTTCAGTGGGTTCAGCCACAGCATTTTGTGATTTCTTTCAGAAGCCCAGGATGGAATTCACCTGGTCAGAAACACTTTCCCTGTTCAATGAAGGCTGGTTGCCATTTTTGAGTGTGATTCTGCCAAATCTTGGTGTTTAATTCTACCTGTGAGGTTCATTCTCGCCTTTCCGGCCTTCTAGCCTTGCCTTTGACAGAGATGGGCACAAAACAGAACTGATAGCCTGGACTTTCTGTCGTTTCTTTGCCTTTCATGGCCCCAATCCACAGACTTCTTCTTTTTATTTTCTTCACAAGGCTTCAAATAGAAAAAAACTTTTTTTTTTTTGTGGATTGTTATCATTTTTGAAAGCTTTATCTTTCTTTTCTCCTTTTTTAATTTTTAATTTCATTAAATCATAGCTGCGTACATCAGTGCAATCAAGGGGTACAATGTGCTGGGTCATATACAATCTGAAATGTTTTCATCAAACTGTTTAACATAGCCTTCATGGCATTTTCTTAGTTATTGTACGAAGACATTTGTATCCTGCATTTAGTAAGCTTTGCCTATACGAAAGCTTTCTCTTATTCTTGGTTTTTAGCTGACCTGACATTGTTTTTAGCTGCATGATGCTTGTCCATGGCTCCCCTAGGTTGACCATCTGTCTTCCTCAGTGGGATTACTTGACAGTGTATTGTCAGATTTGTTTTATCTGTGAGTTTTCCTTCCTTCTTGAGCCATCTTCTTTCTCAGAGTTTCTGTCTAAGGCATCTTACCAAGTAATCCTTAAAAGTTTATTTTCTGAGAGCTCTGGTCTTCCCATCACTGGGATTAAATTAAAACCATTGCTTTCTGCCCAGCTAGCTTCACTTTCTGAACATAATTTAGATTCAGAGTTTCCATGTATAACTTCTTCCTTCAGGGAGATGAAATGATTGGCTGGATAAGTCAAGATTCCATCTTACCAGAAGAAAATTGCACCCCGTGTTTATGTTGATAAAAGAAATTTTTCAGCAATTGTCCAACAGGAATTCTGTTCTTGGCAGAGTCACTTATATTTTATCTTACCATACCATATTAGAAAGTTGTGAGTCCTGTAAGGTGAAATGCAATTAAAGGAAGCACATAAATAAATAAAATTAATTAAAACAGGTTTGTTGTGATAATTAGCTTCGTTTATAATAGGGTATTTGGATGTTAACAGGCCTTAGAATGCTTTAGGGCAATCCCTTCTATTTTTAACTATAGCTCTTGAGGTATTCTGTAAATATATTCAATGAATGAGTTTTACTAATTGATTTTTTTTGTTATAAATTATGCAGGTCTAGAAAACACAAGAATGCATTTAGTTGACAAAATATATTAATTCTTTTGTCTTCTTTTTCTGCTTATTGATCACCCATTGAGCAAGGGAGGTTGATGACTTAGCTGATGAGAGGCATTGAGAATGTCTGGTGCTATTAAGAACCAGGTAAAAGGCTTAGCCAAGAAATCATAGGCCACCAGACCCTCCCTGGGGCAGGATTTTAGTAACAGGAAGGTTGCTGGGAAAGTGCTACAGTTTAATACGATTCTCCCTACTAGATAGTCTAATGTCTTGCAAAATTTTGGCACCAAATATAATAGACTTTCTCTTTTTTTTTGCTTATAGATCCCTTATTTTAAAATATTGCCTAGGGGTTATTGTTAAAATTATTTGTTTCCCACTATTTTTGTTGATGCATATATACAGTAAGGGCCACTCAAAACTTTTCGGCCAGGGACAGTGGCTCATATCTATAATCTTAGCACTTTGGGAGGCCAAGGCAGGAGAATCACTTGAGGCTAGGTGTTCAAGACCAGCCCAGGCAATAGTAAGATCCTGTCTCTATAGAAAAATTAAAAAATTAGCCAGTGAGACAGGAGGATCACTTGAGCCCAGGCGTTTGAGGCTGCAGTGAGCTATGATGATGCCACTGCACTCTAACTAGGGCAATGGAGTGGGACCCTATTTAAAAAAACAAAAACAAACTTCTGAATAGCATGAAACAACTGATGGTGGCTCAGTCTGTTGACATATTTTTCACCAAAAATAATTAGCTTGGATGTTTTATTTAGCTTTTCATCTTTATTAGAGTAAATTAATCCTAAAGCTATTCAGATTTATGAATTATTAGAACAAGTTCATAGGCTGTTCTCAAAGACCCCCTCACTGAAAGGATTGTATTTTCAGTGTTCAATGGGTTCTCAGAATCTCAACCTGATGCAGAAAATGTCCCTACTCCGTGACTTACAATGGTATTTATTTTGAAAGCTGAAAATAATGAAGGAGGCTTAATTTTGCAAATAGCTTCTCCTTCCTCCCAAGGAGCTCTGACTAAGTAGGATTTCTTCTTGTGCATTTTCATTTCTATGTGGAAGTACCAGAGAGGAAAGAAACATATAAAATTTTGTGGCCAGAGGGTGAGGAAGGGAGGCACAGGGCTTGGGAAGCTGGAGAGTCACTAGAGGTGTGGAGGGAGAGACTTTGGTCATTCGTCTTCTAGGACAGATTCAGCATGACTGGGAGTCTTTAGTCAGGGATCAAGTTAGGTCCATTATTGTGTATTTTTAAGCATATAGGGCAAGCAAATGTACTTATCTGGAAAAAGAAAACGATTTTATCCCAGGCTTTCATCATGTAACCAGATTTTAAAAGTAATTGTTTTATTGTTGTGGGATTACTTAAGTTGTAGTTGATAATTTAATTTCTAGAAATAATCGAGTCATAATAATGCAGGCATAGCTGCCGTTTATTTTTATTTTTTATTTTTTATTTTTTTATTGTTGGGGATTCATTGAAGGTACAAGAAACCAGGTTACACTGATTGCATTTGTTAGGTAAAGTCCCTCTTACAATCGTGTTTTGCCCCCCAAAGGTGTGGCACACACCAAGACCCCACCCCCCTCACTCCTTCCCTCTCTCTGCTCTTCCTAGCTGCCATTTATTAAAACAACGTACTCGTTATGTGTAAAGCACATCACAAACCTTTTTCTAGTCCTGGAAGCTGTACGTCAAGGCAATTTTTATGGAAACATCAGAAAACGAAATTTCAGACGCTTCAGCAACCTAACATCACATGGCCAGAAAGTTTAGAGTTTAAATTTAACCTCAGTTCTGTTTACTTCAAAGCCCATCTTCTTTTCCTTCAGTATTCTATCTCCCTTTGCAACAGAGAGCTCCGTAGCTCTGCCTCTTGGTAAGGCTTTTGGTTAAACATAGGTGTGGTTTCTTCAATAGCTCATTTTAAATCCCCAGGGAGGTTTTTGAGTTCTTTTGATTTTTGAAGTACCTAGAACTAGCTATCTCTAGCACTTTAAGAAGAATGCCACTGCTCTTATAAATTTTGATCTTAGAACTAAAATGCTTTAAAAGGAACCTCAAATGAATTAACTTCGACTTGAAAAGAAAAAGAAAGCAAGTAGTAAAAATAGATTTGAAGAAAGAGACTTACAGAAGAGCATCACAGTATCATGGAATTCCAGAGAGAGCTCCGGAGGTTGTCGGGAGGCGTAGGCAGGTCTATTTTTCAATCACATCTGACTTTTCTACTAGATTGTGGGCTTTGGGGGGATACAGACATATCTTTTTTATCTCTGAATACCTAGTGCTTCACACGGGTATTCAAGCAGGTTTGAATAACTGCATCAAGAACTTAATAGATGCTTCTGATGTGATCAGTTCAAATGTCATTTGTCTTAAAGGAGGGGGGGTGTTAAATTTTAAGATTCCTCTTTGCATAAAATGAAACTGATTTGCCTGCTAGAGTCAATAGCCATGTCAATTATGGGAAAGGCCCCCAATTTATAGTGACAGAAGATGTCAGATCGTCAGATTCAGCATTTGTAACTTACGGGTGTAATATCTAACCCAACTCTTCAGTCACAAGCACCCTAATGACACGATCCCCCTTTCGCCTGTATCTGCACAGACACACCCCAGTTGCTTTCAAATGTCATAGTTTACGTGGTTCCTTCTCCTCTACAAAGCCACTCCACTCAGTAAAATGAAATGAAGAGTCTAGGGAGTATCTCCTGGTCACATGTTGATCAAAATCATCCAGGTAGAATAAAGCACAGTTCCTAAACAGGAATGTTGTGCATTTTAGATAAGTTTTATCATGCTTTATTTTCCTTTTTAAAAAAAATTAATGCCTTTGCTAATTAAGTCAGGCAGTCAGAAGTTAGCTAGAATGAGGGTGGTGTAAATGAATGGGCCGGAGGCATAGGTGAAGGGAGAGAGAATTATATCAGACGTGGCACCTGCATGAAGAAGATGCTTGAGAAACTGGCTCTTTGTACAAGCCCAGTTCTTAACACAGCAGTGTTAAAATCTTCCAGGAGCAGCAACACTGTTGCACAGAGGCTGCCTCCCAACAGCGTTATTCACATGGATTCTGCTGTGGCCACATACTGAATCGAAAGTGAGGGGCAAATGACGATGACACTGAAGCTCGTGGCAACACAGTGCAGGCATTATACATACATATGTGTGTGTGTGTGTGTGTGTGTGTATTCACATTTAAATTGTCTTTCCATCCCCCTATTTTAGGGAAAAGATTTCTGCTCCTCATGTCTAAAGATCTGTTGGCAGGGGAGGTAATCGCTTATCCTAAAATGCGTTCTTGAAGAAAGAAATCCATCACATTGTTGTAGAGGAATACGATTTCTCACCCAAATCACAAGCGTATGTCTACTCTCCTCATCGAGTAACTGATGCCCTAGGCCAATGTTTTTCAGCCTCTTCTATCTCACAGCCCACTTGAACCTGGAGTTACACTTCTGTGGCACACTTATATCATGTTGACAAAAAAGAGTAAACAATAATATACTTACTGTGCTTTGAACTACTTTTGAAAATAATTTAATTAATGATCTTTAAAAATGTTCATTCCACACCAGTTGAAAATCACTGCCTAGGCTGAGGTTTTCAAACTTTGGTTAGTATCACCTGGAAAACTTGATTTAAATTTAAAAAAGGCCCTGGCCCTCTCCTACTTCCAGGGCCACCTCTCTGACCTGTTTTAGGTCTCCAGGGGGTCGTCATTTTCACCAAGTTTGAGAACCACTGCTCTAGGCAACAGTGTGGGATTATCTTCCTTCCCTCTCTTTTTTGTTTGTTTGAACTTACCTTGTTTCTGTGCAATTTTGCCTCCCGTCTCCTGGTCCTAGGTTCCTTATTTTATATTCACATATTGATTCCCAATTCTGCTGACACTTTGCAGTCTGACCCCTCCTGACTCTTGGCACGTCCTGTCGGCTTTCTGCTTGCACACTCCTTAGAATCCTACTTCACCTGCCTGCCTCCCTCACCTATTTCCTGGAACGCAGAGCACCTTCCACCTGCTTCTGATGAGGAGTGGGAGGTGAGGGGAGCGTTCGGACATTCAGCACATCTATTTTATGCGCTTGTATATTGTGTGGACTAAAAATGAACTCATGAGTTTCCTTTGTTTTAGAACTATATCAAACATGGGATTAATACGTGTCTTCAAAAACAATACAGTTCTCCATCTAATTTTAGATAGAAATTAGTTTATGAGCAAGCAGTTTATGAAATATTCAACAGATTCATTATTAATCTTTGGGATAGATTATTTTGGCATGGTAATATAATCTGCCATACCTGGGTAAATTTCAAAGAAAAGAGTGGGCAAATACCTATAACAGGAAGATGGAAACAGAGTCTCCCATTGTGACCACTCGTGGCTCCTTTCTGTTGATTTCTTGAACACAAAGTGACACAATCTTATATCCAGTCAATAAATATTTATTGATTGCTCATATACTGTATAACAAATCATCAGGAATTGGAAGCTAAAAGAAAATGTTAGGTAGACATAGGGCTTACTCTCAAATAACCAGGAGAACATATTTAAACTGCAGAGGAAAGTGCCAGCTAGGAGGTATGTTTAGAAACCATAAATGATGTCATATGACGTTTGAAATATTGTTGGATCCATAATAAATAATTATATATCATGCTGTAGGTGTTAGATTTATCCTTCTTTCCCTGAGCTGTCATATCCTCTTGAAGCTTCTGTAGGTGGAGTACTCAGAACACAGTCCAGAATTTATCCAGAGTCCATTCATTCACCACATTCTCTGGGAAAGCATCGCTGCACGGAGAATGGAGGGAGAAAGAATAAGGAATTGTGACCTAAGTTCAGAGAAACAAAGAGCTGGGACTTTCCTTTGTGAAAAATTGGAAATATTCTCTTTGTCTTCATCTCTGTGCTTACGGTTTTTGGTAGGGCCAGGCAGGGAAAAGAAATCACCCTTTGTGGAGGACCTTGACTCAGAAAGATTTCATATTTGGGTGACATTTCAAATTGTTTCTGAAGAAAAGAAGATCAGTTGCCATCATTGTTTATTCTTTTTGGTTTCCTGAAGACTTCTTTTTCAACATCTGGAAATTTCCCCCATTCTGAGGTGGACAGTGCTTCCCATTATGAAACTGGACATGTCAGATAATCACTTTCTCTGTGCTCGTTGCAGGTAGGGCACAAGGACATGACCTGGAAGTTCCACCAGACACATACTTCTGCCTAGATTTTTGTGGGAAGCTGGTGAAGAGCAGAAGAAATTGTCTAGGTCCCCTTTTGAGAGAAGTGATTACAGGGATGGAAATTGAATCCTATATACTTAAAGGTGCCAGGGCATTAATGTGTGTCCTCGTCCAGTGCCTGGTACGGGTGATATCTGGCCGTGGTGCCATCTGCAGGGATCACGCCCTTGCGAGCAGCACTGAGGAGAGAAGTAGACAAACAGCAGTCCGAGTCTAGTGGAGAAGTCTTCTCTGCCATAGTTCAGAGTGGCGGCCTGTTATCTGGATCTTTGAGGTGCACATGGGAATTTCCAGTGGCAGTGGCGGGATCTGCTTCTGACTGATGGGCTCCGAGGATTCATTCTCCAATTATCCTATCTGTGAATGTCCAGATCCTTTAAAAATGTCTTTCTGCTTAAATGAGTCAGGATTATAGTTTCCAGTGCTTGCAAATAGGAGGTTTGACCAACACAGTGACTTTGATGTTTTCTTGGAAGAATGATTAGGATTCACATCAAAAGATTTATTGGGTAACCTTCAAAAAATATAGCTTCCCAGTTTCAAAAATTTTAAGATATGTTTTAGCAGCAAACTTCCTCTTTGTAGACCAAAATGATCTTTCTAAAAGGCAAATGTTTCCATTTGTATTGTAATATTGGCACAAATATTACAAAATCCACTTCCTATTCTAATTAACACACATGAAATAGAGCGAGAGGGCGAACAAGTGAGTGGCGTGGTTAACAGGTGCTTCTTCGTTTGCTCCATTAGAGACTCAGAGAGTGAAGAGAAGAAACTGTAGGCTGAGGAGTTAGGCTTTGAGGTTGGAGATTTCATTCCTAGGATTTTAGAGTCCCCTGTCTTGGGCCACATAGCTGTTGAGGGCCAGAGAGAAAACTGTCTTCTGTGAGTCCTTGTACAAGTGACGCCATAGAATGTGGTGGACACGGACACACTCATGGTTAACACGTTTTCCACGGTGTTGTCCCTTCCACCTGGACACAGCCCTGGAGAGGTGTGTCATCAAGGGAGCCAAGACATCCAGGTGGGCAGCTCTTAGAGTACCTGGCTTACTGTAAGGGTAAAAACTATAGTGTTTTGAGAAGTAGACAGATAATTCATCCTTTAGACAAGTCTCCTATGATATTATAATTGAAAATTAATTTGTAATAAAGAGTTTGAGTTTAACATTCTGGAAAATATCTGCAAATAGAATGCTTTTTTTCTGGTAATCAGTGAATAGCTAGAGGGCCACAAGTTTGACATGTGGGGAAAGAAAGGAGCCAGATCCTGTCATATGTCTGGAGAGATGGCCACACCTTCTCAGGAAGACACAGCCAGGGAAGGATCTAAAGTCAGGGTCAAAGGCAGGCTGTGACCTCCAGACCACAACCTTATTCCTTGGAGGGTGAGATGTTAAGACAATTTCTATGGCATCTTAAGAATGATGATTGGCTCTTAATTACAGTCTTTGTATGATAAAGGAGAGGAGTGGAGTATAACAATTGAGAATGTAAATTAGATTGGAATATATTTGTAAGAGTACACTTAGTTGTATTTAGTCCAAATATAATAGAACATATTTAGGTTAGAATATATTTGTAAGAAGTAAACTGTTTAGAAACCTCAAAAGCTTTGCCTCCTTCCTTTATATTTGAACACAGATGTGTCTTTTCCGGGTTGAAATATAATAATAATCACAGCTCTCATTTGTTGAATTTCTACTGTGTTCAAAGACAATGGACTGGGCACTTTTTCTCTGGTATTTATTTCTCACAAAAACTCCATGAGGAAGGTATTATTATTTTCACATATGTTTCTGCAGATTTAGTGTGAAGACCCAGCCAGGAATATCATCCAGCATCCCCATTAAACCACCGAATCAAATAGAGGAAAAACTAAGACTCACAAAAATTAAAAATAAAACTTGCCTCTAATTATTTACTAATTAGAGTGCAAACCAGTTTATTTGTTACCATTAATACTTCTGATAATCAGCTACAAATATAATCAGATATTTGAAGATTTATTTCTTTTGAATATTTTTGTAGGAAATTTCATGATGACTGAAGAGAGAAAAATATCAGAGCAAACATTTCCGAGAGTTTTACATTGATTATGTTCAACTGTGCAGAAACGAAATCATAACTGGATGTACGTGTTCAATAGTTTTTTTTTCCTTAACCTTATGGACTCTAGTCTGGAAGTGTTCACATAGACCCCATCTTCTTTGCTCTTTAATATGCCTAGGTATCAACATGGTCCTTATGCCAACTTTTATGTCAGTGGTGATTAAAATTTCATGGATAAAAATCAGCCAAGGTGCTTGATAAAAAGATATATTTATAGGATCCACCCCAGAGTTTGTGAATCATCACTTCTGTTTATGATGCAAGTAATTCTAGACTCATTTCTGGAAACACTCTGCAGGTTAGAAATGGTAGTAACAGTGACTGGAGCAGTATCTCAGGGAGTGGATCAGACATTGGGGGATATTCATAAAGCACCTAGTTCAGCGGTTCTCAACCTGTGGGTCTGCAACCCCTAAGACCATAGGAAAACACATCCTGCATATCAGATATTTACATTATGATTAATAGCAGTAGCAAAATTATAGTTATGATGTAGCCACGAAAATAATTTTATGGTTGGAGGTCACCACATGAGGAACTGTATTAAAGGGTCGCGGCATTAGGAAGGTTGAGAACCACTGTCGTTTATTTGAAGGTTTTACCTTGACTACTTTCTATTTTTCCCCAAATCTTTAATTCTACCATCTCCAACCCAAGTTGAATCTGTGTATGATACCAAGAAGCACTCCATGTTGGTTGGTTGTCCAGACTCAGTCCCTCAGTGAAAGCTGAAAGCTTTTCCTGGACATTTCAGCTACATCCTGGGCCCAATAGTCAGAAGTCTCACTGTGAGTGAATAACTCATTCTGAGTTAATAGACTTTTCCTCTTGCTTCGAGCCTTTTAAGGAAGTGTGGGTTCTACTCTGTGTGTAGAGACCTATGCTAGGGACCATAAAACCCCAAGTTGGAATTGGTGCTTGGTCACCAATAACTTGCACACTTTTGAGCAGGTAGTAGTTCATGCCTTTAGACAATCAGTTTTGTCATCTGCAAAGTGGAAATAATCTCGACTTTGAATGGTTGTTCAATGATGCCATTCATTCGTTCAACAAATATTTATTGTGTACCTACCATGTGCTAGGTACTAGTGGGGATATAGCATTAAATAATATGAAGGCCCTGCCCTCACAGAGCTTTGTATGGGCATTATAAAGGGAAAAGCAGACACTAAGCAAATAGATCATATAATGATGGGTTGGAATTAAGTAGCATAAAGACAAATAAAGCAGGGTGACTGAGTCAAGTGTGATTGCTGTGGGTAGTGGGGTGAGCTTTTTTAAGTTGGAATGCATCAGTGAGATAATGTATGTAAAAGTAAATATTAATATTGCGCACATGTTCAGGTAATATTGGTTAAATTCGAACTCAGCCATCTTTCTTGATCCCTGTTCATGTTTTCCTCTTCTATGAGATTAAACACTATTATTATCTTTCAATAATTTAGTTTCTTGTCAAGTTATGATCCATATGAAATTAGCATTTATAAAACTTCTTTAGTAACATAAAATATACATGAGACATCTCTTGTATCTCTTCTACAGCCCAAAGAAACATAAACATTGATTTATTTAATTATCTAATGTTGGTTAATTACCTATGACATGTCAGATATGTTACAGAAAATTGCCTATGAGAACAAGACTGATGTGGTCTGAATTGCCATTGACCTTACATTCTAGCAGGGGTGACAGATATTTTACTACCAGGGAAGATGGATATTAAACATGAAATGAAAAATTAATTATTACAACACAGTAAGTTCTACAAAAAGTTTGGAAGTGCTCTGTAAGTAATGTAACAGAAATATCTGACCTAGTTGGGAGGTTGTGGTGATAAAAAATATTCACTCAAAGAAACAAAACGAAATGTGAGCAATACTTCAAAAGGAGGATGTAAATTAACTAGGCCCAAGTGAAGGGGAGGAGGGTGGGCAAAGGGACAGGCTTCAGAAAGATTAGTGCAAATCTTCTGAGCAGGAAGGAGCATGCCATGGCTAAGTAACTTGCGAATCTTAAAAAAATTAGCTTGAAGACTGATGGGAGTGGACGGGAAGGGACCGGAAGAGGCAAATGTATGGAGAGCTGAGAGTTTGGACTAGGGATTAGAAAGACTTGTCAAGTGACAAGTCTCAGTGATCACCAAATATGGCAGGTGAATCTGTTGACTGTTTGCATGTGTCTGGCTCTCCATGTACAGTGGGGGAAAGAGATAATTCATCACAACAGTGCTGATACTGTCTGATGTGGTCCTTTGCCCTGAGGCAGTTGGCATAGTAGCTCCTGGGGCTTAGTTGTACTTGACCAGGTGTCAGTAAAAGAGAATTGGGTTGGCAGTCAAAGAAATCCACATTATAATACCAGCTCCCTCAATAACTCATCTAACAAGTCTCTTACCCATTTAGTGTGGATTTGGTGTTACCATTTGTAAAACATATAGGTTGTAAAGTATCTAAAATTCCAGTTCCAAGTTTTTATGCTGGTTTCTGTTGGTCTAATAAGGATAAATAAATGGAAATTTAATTCAACGGTGATTTTTTTTTTTTTTTTTTTTTTTAGCACTTACTATGTCACAGTAACATCGTCAGTCGAGCTAAAACCCTGGGCATCCTTGAATTCTTTCCTACAAATGCTACCTCGGATTTGCATCAGATCTTGTCATTTCTCCCTACAAAACATAATCTTGTCATTTCTCCCTACAAAACACATCTTGATTTTGTCCAATTTCTCGTTATTGCTGATACTATTGCCCTGGTCCAAGGCTCTGTTTGTTCTTTGCTGGAATACTGTGATATTTCCTAACTTGTCTCCTTTATGCTGCTCTTGCCTTCCCCATGGCTCACCCTGCGTGTGGTAGCCAGAGGGATCCTTTAAGAAAGTCAACCAGATTATGCAACTCCAGCGTCCCAACCCTTCACTGCTTACTGTTGTACTTGGAGTCAAATCCGAGCTTCTTACACTTTCTTGCAAAGCTCTCCTTGACTGGCTCCTGCCTGCCTCCTCTTTCTCGTGTTCCATCACTCCTCTGTTCTGCATCCAGGCTGTGGCTTCTGTCTATTGTTTCCTTTTTTCTGGAATATGCCGCCCTCCTTTATATCCTGGCAGGCTGTTCCTTTGTCTGGAAGGTTCTTTCTGGGCTTATTGCATGTCTGGCTTCTCCTTGTCCTTGAGTTCTTGCTTTAGATGTTGCTTCTTCAGCCTGACCACCCAATCTAGTGGCCATCAGGAAACTCTCAAGTATGCTGCCCTTTTACAAACCCCTGAAGAGCATCTATCACTTGCTGCTATGTGGATTGTTCCCTAATCGATCGACCGCCTCTTTCCACTAGAATGAAAGCTGAATGAAAGAGATGCTCTGGTTGTCATCATGTTCCCAAGGCAAAACAGTCTTTCATAGATCAAATGCACAGAGAATATTTGATAAATGAATGAATAAATGGGGAATACATCAGGAAATGAGACAGTTCTGACCCTCGTGGGTTTACAATCTAGCAACCAAAGTGCATAATTTATTGTACTCTTAGGATTTATGGGTGGTATAGAAATTAATATTTCTTAACTTCAACTGCAAAGGTCTTTCACACAGTCTTTGAAGACTGTTCAGTTGCTGCTACATTGAACACACATTTCATTTCTTTTGGAACAGGGTAGGACAGCCTATAAAAAGAGAAATAGCTCTTAAACCAACATGCTGATAAAAATATTATTAGAGTCTATATTAATCCAAATAAATAACCTGTATCCCCAAATTATTAGTATTGATATTACTGTATTATACTTTTTAATGCACAGCAATTTTAATAGGATGTCAAATATTTTTCCTGTGTTTAATGAAATATTAAAGCAACATAATCTAACAGCTCCTGTAAGGGACTCTGCCCTGGGCTCAGGGGAGTTAGAATACTTAACAATGTGCATTGCCTCTCAACTATTGTGACCTCTGGACCCCTTTGTCCCTCAGTTTCTCCACCTCTAAAGAAAATATTTTAATAGGCACCTCTTATTGTCAGGTAACACAGCAAGTCAGCTTCTTCCAGTCTCACACTACTTCATAAAAATCATTGAGGGGCCTTGAAAAAAATCTATTGGCTCAGCTGGTGAATGATCATTTACTGCACCACTGTTCTGTGGGCAGGCTGCCAGCTCAGGACCTTCTGAGGGCATTGTAAAGTCTGATTTCTCTTAATGTTATTTTCCCCACCCGCCTTCCAGAATGTCTGAAGTGTCTACCACAGGAATTGTTCCTTTGGGTTAAGAGGTTATCTCCAGGGAGACATGTCTAAAATGAACTTCTCGTGTAGATAACACATGAGCACCATTTAGCACATGTGCGCCGACTGGATTATTAGAATAGAGGGTGCCTTTCAGAAGATAGCTTGAGCTAAGGGAATGGAACCTGCTATTTTCCATTCCTTCCTTTCGTGCATCTATCCGCCCCAAAAGCAGAGTATTTCTATCATCAAAAGCTCTGCTAGGCCATAGATAGAATTAAAAATATATATATTAAAAGCCTATTTTTCAAGGAACTTCCAGGGCAATGGAGCTGATGAACACATAAGTTATCTGGATTACAAAGGTGAAATGAAACAAACACGAGATTATAAAGACATGAAATATTGGTAAGAGCTTTTCAGAGAAGATAACATTTTATTTGAGCTTGAACCAGACTTTGGAGAGCAAGAAGACTTTTCAGTAGAAAGAGGTGAGCTGATAGTTCTGATAGTGGTAAAATCAAGAACAGAGAGAGCTTCCTAATCTGAAAACAAAACAAAACAAAACCAGCATAAGCCAAGGCAGAGTGAATTTTTATGAAAATTAGACTTTGGGAACTATTTGGAGAGTGAGTTGTTTCTATTGAGCTTTTCAGTTGCTTTATTAAGGTATGTTTAGCATACTAAAAACTGCACATAAGCAGAGTGTGCAATTTAATTAGTGAGTTACATGTATGCACATGTGAAATTCTCATTACGGTCAAGACAATGAACTTCCCATTACCCTTGAAAGTTTCCTTGTGTCCCTTGTTAATTCCTTATTCTGACCTCTTTAGGCAACAAGGGATCTGCTTTCTGTCATTATATACTAGTTTACATTTTTTAGAGTTTTATGTAAGTGGAATCATATAGCATACTTTTTATTTTTGGTTTATTTATGGGCTTTTTTTTTTTTGCAGTTTTTTTGGCTGGGGCTGGGTTTGAACCTGCCACCTCTGGCTTATAGGGCTGGCGCCCTACTCCTTTGAGCCATAGGTGCTGCCCTGTGGCCTTATTTATTTGGTTTTATTATTTTGTTTTGTTTATTTATTTATGGTTTCTGTTACTTAGCATAGTTATTTTGAGATTCATCTATGTTATTACCTGTATCAGTAGTTCATTCCTTTATCTTGCTGAGTTGTATTCCATTGTATGGATATACCACAATTTGTTTATCCCTTTACCTATTAGCAGAAATTTGGATTGTTTCCAGCTTATGCTATTAAAAATAAAACTGTATAAACATTCATGCAAAAGTCTTTACAGGGATGTAAGCTACCATTCTCCTTGGGTGAATACCTGGATGTGTATGGTAGCTATATGCTTAACTTTCTAAAGAAACTGCCAAACTGTTTTACAAAGTGGTTTTACCATTTTACATTCTCACCAGCAGTCTATAAGAGTGGTTGTACCATTTTACATTCTCATCAGCAGTCTATGAGAGTTTCAGTTCTTCTGCATCTTTGTCAACACTTAGTATGGTCAGGCTTTTAATTTAGGCCATTGTAATAGAAGCATGGTGATATCTAATTGTGGTTTTAAATTGCTTTTCTCTAAAACATTAATGAAAACATGTTGGATACTTTTTCATGTACTTATTTCCCGTCAGTACATCTTCTTTGGTAAATATCTATTAAAAATGTTTTACTCATTAAAAAAATACTTTATTGTGGTAAGAACACAACACGAGATCAACTCTCCTAACAAATTTCTAAGTGTACCAAATATTATTTCTGGCTTAAGGTACAATGTTGTAGCAGATTTCTACAGCTTATTTATCTTGCTTCACTGAAATTTTATGGTTGTTGGTTAGAAGCTCCTCATTACTCCCCAACCCCTGTGCCTGTTAATCACCATTCCACTGTTTGATTCTATAAATTTGGCTCTTTGATATAGCTTATATGTATATGCGGAATAATTAATATTTACAGATATTTTCATCTATTCCATAGGTTTTGCTGTACAAAAGTTTTTTCATGTAATATAGTCCCACATTTTATTTTTGTTTTTGGTGCTTATACTTTTGGTGTCATGTCTATGAAATCATTGCCAAGACCAACGTCATAAAGCTTTTCCCCTATGTTTCTTTTCCATGTTTTACAGTCTCTGGTCTTATATTTGTCTTTAATCCATACTGAACTGATTTTTGTGTGTGATGTAAGAAAAGAGTACAATCTCATTATTTTGCATGTGGATATTTAGTTTTCTGATGCATTTGTTAAAAACACTATTCTTTCTTCACTGTGTATTCTTGACATTCTTGTCAAAGACCAGTAGACTACACATGTATGAATTTGTGGCTTCTGACCATATTTTAATTGCATTGTTTTATTTTTTATTTTTTTTTTAACTTTTGAGATTTCTTTGGATATAAGTCCTTTGTACACTATGGGATCTGTAAATGTTTCCTTCCAGTTTGTGGACTTACCTTTTCATTCTTCTCACAGTGTCATTTGAGGATCACACATCCTTAATTTTGATGAATTACAGTTTATTAATTTTTGTTTTTTATGGATATTCATATCCATTTTTTGCATCTAGGAAATCTGCCTATGCCAAGGTCATAAAGATTTTAATTTTTTTAAAAGAAGTTTTATTATTTTTGATTTAACATTTAGGTCTGTAATCCATTTCAGATTCATTTTTATATGTGGAATAAGATATAAATGGTTTATTTATTGAAAATGGTACCATTTGTTAAAAATACTATACTTTCTTTACTGAATTACCTTTGCATATTTCTTAAAAATCAGTTGCCCATATATAGGTGGAAGTATTAATAACTAAGGTCTTTTTGTTCTGTTTCCTTGATCTATTTAAGTATCCTTAGTTAGTAAAGATAGTTCTGTGTTTTTATAATACCTTGAAATCAGACTCTGTCAAATTTGTTCTTTTCAAGTTATTTTGGCTAGTCTGGATGACTTGCATTTTCATGAGTTTGTCAATTTCCACAGAAAACTCTGCTGAGATTTTGATTACAATTGAGGTTAATCTATAGATCATTTTGAAGGGAGTTGACATCCTAATAATATTGAGTCTCTGACCCATGAAAAAGGTACATGGGTCCATTTATTTAGGTCTTCTTTGAGTTCTGTCAGCAACGTTTTCTTGTTTTAATCATACAGATCTTGCTCATATTGTATGAGCTATATTCCCAAGTATTTTATGTTTTTTGATGCTGCTGCATGTTTTTAATTTTCTCTTTTAATTGTTCATTGGCAATGTATGGAATTTCATATGTCCCATATTTTTATCTTTTATCTTAACATTTTGCTAACTTATTTAATAAGTTCTAATAGTTACTTTATAGATTTCAATGAATTTTCTATATAGATGACCACATTGTATGTGAAAAGAGAGTTTTACTTCTTCCTTTTCTGTGTGCATATGTCGTTTATTTATTTTTCTTGCCTTACTGAAATGCCTAGAACTTCCAATACAATGTTGAATAAAATGGAGCAGACGTTCTTGCCTTGTCCTGATCTTAAGGGAAAGTGCTGTCTTTCACCATTCTTATGTGATGAAGCCCTAACCTCCAGCAGCTCAAGATATGACTAATTAGAGAGAAACCCTTTAAAGAGACAAGTAAGGTAAGAAACATCTATTCTATTCTTAGTTTATTGAGAGATTTTTTTCTTCTTCTTTTTTTTTAAATCAGAAACGTATATGGGATTTGTCAATGTTTTTCCAGATATATTGAAAAGATCATATGCTTTTTATTTTTTAGTTTATTGGTGAAACATATGGTGAAACATTCCCATATTCAGGAATTAATGACATTTTTTGGCTCTTCCCATAGTATAAATAAAGCAAAAACTTTAATTAGCCACAACTCAGCCTATGTAGGTTGGTAAAACTCTCAGTGGGGTTTCATGAACTAAAAAGAAAACAGCAAGATTGAATGGTAGTAACAAAATATCTTGCAATCTGAACCTTTGATTTACTTAAAAAAAAACTTTTTAACTTGGCTTTAAAATAGAAAGAGAATAACAGGAAGGTGAGGAAGATAGCAAAGCAAATAAAGCCCAAATATTTAAAATATGGTCTGGAGTTCAGTTTTCTTTTTGTTAAATTTCTTAGGTATATCTATGTCCATGACGGGAATGTGAAGAACGGGTAGCTAAGTAGGAGTTGTTTGAGGATATTTGGCAAGGCGTCTTCCTCTTCTACCAAGTACCTACAATGTTTTATTAGCAGTTTCTCACTGTGGTTTTAGTTGGCATTTGGAGAACCAGCACTTTGAGCTGTTTAGTGGTCAGTTGATTTACTTTTCCTCAGGGCCATTTGGCTGAGGAAACAGTGAGAGAAGGAGGGATCTAAGAATCTTACTAAATGAAGAGGGTAATTTTAAAGCATAGAATAATCTCATCACAGGATACATCCTAGCTAATGGCAGGGCTGGGATCTGGTAGGAAAGAGGAAATGATTGATTCTAAGGAATAGGGTGAAGTGTAGAAAAGGAAGTGGAAGATCATTTAACGTGTTATTTAATAGAACAAATACTTGTGATGATTCTCATCTTCCGGCCTTGTGTCTGGGTGTACGTATGAAGAAAATAATACCTTTAAAAGGGAGTAAGGATGAAGCAGGGAGATTTGGTGGAAGTAAGTGAGTAATGTTAAGTGTCAAGAGCTGTGACACAGGCGTGTTAAGAGTTAGGTTGGAATGTGGTGAAGGCAGCTGCTGAGAAGTGGCGGAAAGAGGGAGCTGGTTAGGAGAGCCCTAGAGAGGTTGAAACAAGTGAATAGTTCTGGTAGGGTTTTGAGGATGACTGGATATTACCATAGGAATTTAATTACAAAGGAAAATCAAATTATTTTCTGTGTTTTGTGTTTACTAAGGCAAGACGATAAAAAATGAAGCTTATACAAAGAGCGGAATATCCATGTAGTACTTGGAAGAGTGATTAATTAAGATTCATTGATATTAGATCAACTTGAACCCATTAATGATATTCATTGCTAAACGTGTGCAATGAAATAGTTCTAGTAAAGTACAATAAGAGCCAGGATGTTCAGTTATATCATCTGGATTCAGATTCTGATTCCATCTCTTATTATTTGTGTGACTTCAGCTCAGTTTCTCCATCTGGAAAATGGGGCCAATAGAATTTTTCTCTAATGAGGATCAATTGAATTAAATATGCAAATTGTATTAAAATAATACAATGCCTAGTATAGGTGAGCATTAAATAAATATTAGACATTTTTATTATGGTTTGCCTATGTAATATGTATAAAACATATATAAAATATAGGCATTTAGGTATATTTATGTATATGTACATATGTGTATATAAACATATATTAGGTGTGTGTCGATATATATACATACAGGGTGGACATACACAGAGGATGAATATTAGTATAGAACATGGGTTTGGGAGAAAGACTTAAATTTAAATCTTGATTTTGATGTGCACTTACTGAACCTCAATTGTTGATTGCATAATGGATATAATGAACTTTTTGTCAGCTTATTGTGAGAATTGAGTGACATAAAATATACAATATTATCCAATCAATTATCTGGTTATGTGTAGGTACTTAATGGCTGTCTATTATTATTACATATTTTTAAATGGTCATCTCTGATCATAGCTTTTTGTAGAATGACCATTGTAAAGCTATTGGCAGCTCGGTGCACTGTGGTTTGCCTATAGTCCCAGCTACTGGGGAGGCTGAGGTGGGAGGATAACTTGAGTCCTTGAGTTCCAGGGAAGCCTGTGCAACATAATGAGACCCCATCATAAAAAAAACACAAAACATACAATACCAAAAAAAAAAAAACAAACAAACAAAAATAACAAACCATAAAACTATTGCTAAGAAGTATTAAAGAAGTATTCTTATGAATTTAGTAACTTCCTTTATACATTATAACCTGGGCCCAAATCCACCCTTTTTAAATTGTTAATTTCTACCTCTGTTTCAGGGAAGAGAGAATTGAAGAGAATGTGGTAGTGGGGTTGGAGTATTTAGCTGCAAATCACCATGTTATGACTAAATTTTACAAACCGATTTGTTTCTTTAAAAACTTTATGTGGCTCTCTAATCAGTGGGGAAAAGATAGAATAAATTTCATAAAATACTATTGACTTAAAAAAATACTATTGAGTTAACTACTAACAAGATAGTCTACTGGGAAAAAATAAAGTTGAATTCGTATCTCATATATGTGCTATGAAAAACTCCAAATGTATTAAAGATTTAAATGTGAAATATGTATATAATACCATAAAAGTAGCACAGCAGAAGAAAAAACCTGGGTGAATTATTTTTTAGGTTCAAAATAGGAAGAGTTTGAATAAGAATTGAGATGTCATAAATGAAGAAACTGATAAGTTAGACCAAATTAAAACTATATATAAATATAGCAAAAACTCCAAAAGGGTAAAAACTATTAAGAGCAAATTAAATAACTAGTTGGAAAAAATATTCTTCAACTCTCATTATAAATAAAAATTAGTCTCCCCAACATATGCAGGTCTTCTAGAAGTTGATTAGAAAAAGGCTAGAATGTGTTGCTTTAAGTAAGCAAATAATACAAGTAGGCACTTTGCAGGAAAAGAAATATAACTGGACCATTAAAAATATAAAAATATTTAATTACCCATAATAACACAAATCCTAATTAAACCTATACTAAAAAAGCAATTTTTGACATATACATTTGAAATGGCACAATAACTACAATGTGTAATTTGGCATTTTATCTATTAAAATTATGAAGGCATCTTTGACCTAGAAATTTTGCTTCTGGGAATTTATCCTATGGGTAAAACTGCTCACATAAAGAATGGGTGATATAACAGCTTATTTGTTGTAAACTTGTTTGTAATAAAAGAGAATGGAAGTAACCTAAGTGTCCTTCGATAGGGGACTGATTAAATAACTGATGGTCTGTTCCTACAATGTAATACAAGGCAGCTCTAAAAGAGAAAAGGACGTTCTCTGTGTGCTGAAATGGAAAATGTTTCCATTGTATTGAGTCATAAAAATGAAAAGATTAGAAAAAGTGTATAAAATATTTCATATTTTATGTGAGACAGTGGAGAGAATGCAAATATAAATTTACATTTAACTGGAGTTGTGTTTAAACTCTGAACAGACACACATGAAACAAAATTGGTTACCTTTGGGGATGGCAGATGAGACTAGCAAGGCAGAGAGAAGCAGGAGTGGGAGTGAGGCCTTTTATTAAATTTTTTAAAATATTGTTTTAATTTATAACAAGTTATATATTTATTACCTACTCAAAAATAAAATCAAATATGACACTTTTGTCTTTTGAATTAATAGTTATAATCTTTCCATGGTCACAGGAAGCTACAGGGAATGCCTTGTGTTTCTTGAATTAATTTAGTCTTGCCACTTCCCATTTCACCTTCTTAGTAATTTTCCACAAAACTTCAAATACCATAATGAATCCAGAGCCCATCAGGAGATGACGCAGTAGTCTAGTCAGCCACAGGTTATCGTGGACCAATTAAAAAAATTTCCCTACTGATCTCTCAGTAATTTCAATTTCCTTTGTTAATCCCATTTCCTGGAAAAAAGCAAGTCACTCAGATGGTGCTAATTTAGCATCACTTGTAGGTGGGCACACTGGACAGGCCCTTGTGTATAACTTGCTGTATAAACCATCTTAGGGCGAGCTAGATCATTTCTTATAGGATTATCCATTATGATTGGAAATAGTGCTCCATGTCATGTATGAAGTTTAAGAATTGGCGAAGGGAAAAACGATTTTACAATGAGATATTTTACTGGAAAAGGCCAAGTGTTTGATATTTTTGGCCTACAGAGCTGATTAGCTCAGTCAAGTCAAACAACAGATTTAATTTTATCAAATTAACCTACGTTAAATGTACAGAATTTAAAATGATCTTTCTCTATTTATTAATGTCTTAAATGTTACCCCTTGTACTTTGAAATAAAATGCAAGGCTCAACCTTATGATTGAAAGATTAGATGAGGCTTGAACTGGTAAAAATAGATTTTTTAAAGGAAAAGTTATTTTGAGTGGAGTGCTAGCTGTACTAGACAAATTCAGTCGGGCCTCCTCTTCAGTCTTGTCAAAGCTTAGCACAGTCCAGAAGGCACTAGTGTGTATGCCAAAAAATCAGAGCAGCAGCAGTTAAAAAAAAAAAAATAAGTGCACTAAGAAATATTAAATGGAAAGCCAATGCCTATAAATAAAAAGGCAAGTGAGCACTAATCAATCACAAGTAACTCTGAACAGAAAATAGGAGTTGGAAGGGTGAGAGAGATTTCACATACAACATATGAGACTCGATACAAATGATTTAATTAAACCGTGTTCCTTCTACACAAGACTCAAAATCTCTAAATGTTAAGGAAAACTGCAGTATAGAAATGCAACGTCTTGCTTTGCAATCTATAGCGGATGAGTAGCAAGGCATATGCCAACAGCAGAAATAGAAGCAGTTGATGAATCCAGGGTGAGTGGAGTGTTTCATTATTGGTGTCTGTTTCCTGCTATTCATCTCCGTGTTGCGGCTCCTCCCGAAGGACACAGCCCTGTTCACTAGCCTCCGACAGCAGCCTCCGCAGCCTTGGAGTTTGGGTTAAAAAAATAATTCAACAGAAAAACGCAGTGAATTGAATGAATGTGGAAGAAATGCAACCAAAAGTTAAAATAATGGCACAAATAAAATAAATGTTGGAAGGACGAGAGGGGCGGTAGGAGGAAGAAAAGAGGAAGGGGGCTGGGGCCATCCCAAGTGTGAGCAGAGGAGAAAGGTGTTCATGGCCGCCTACCTGCCAGCCTCAAAAAAAAGAGAAAGAAAATGTTAACTCTAGATGATGTCTAGTTGACCTTAAAGGCAAATCTTGTCTTAGGAAATTACTTATGCTGCTCAGCAGAATCGGACCATATGGCCTTCTTTCTAGAAGGGAGCTTGAATCTTTTCAAGTAAGAGGCCCACTCAGCCCTACGACATTTAGATTCCAAGAAATAGATAAGCTTTATAAAAATATGCTCCACTGGCTTGTTGGAGATCCATGATTTTCTGTCTTGAATTAAGTCAGGAAAAAAAAAAAGAATTATTCTCTCTCATATACACTTAGGTTTTAAAATAAAGGGGATTTAAAATTCTGGAATTAAAATCGGAGAGATTTTTCTAAGATCTATATCTATATTTACGTCCCTGTGTATGTCTGCGTCTGCGTCTATGTCTGTGTCTATAACTATGTCTATGTCTCTACTATTGTCCCTTCTCAATTCCACCACCCCGGAGAGTGTGATGACAAACCGGAGACCAGAATGAGTTTTACTCCTCTCGCAAACACTGGCAGGCATCAAGCTGACTCCCTGTCTCAGAACCCGGAATCAGTTTTCCAACCTGATAAAGGACGGCCAGGACACTGAAGGGAGAAGGCTTATATTTAAAAGCAAAGATGATATTAATGGTTAGTGGCTCAGAGACTGGTTAGCAAAAATGGCTAGTGGGGAAGACACACATAACTGCTAATAGATTGCCTGAAAAGAAAGACATTATTATTGGTGTTTTTATCCCCCCTACCAGATCCAGTGATATCACTGCTGCAATCTGTTATTTACGTCGCAAAGCAGTAAACAGTGGAAAGGAGAGTATCTGTACGGGAACATCTTCTCTGAGAAGTTGCTTTGAAAAATAAGCATGTGAGGAACATGCGAAAAGCATTTATGCTGTTGGCAGGACGCAGATTCTCAGAACAGTAGGGGATAAAAACGGGGCAGATAAAGAAAACTCAGAATTCGATCCAGATAAACAATGGGATGTTTGTGATACACTCATTGAACTGAAGACTGGGAATATAAGCTTACACCTTCAACGAGATCCAGTCGAGATGAAAATTCAAAAAATTAGATTCAGACTGAAAGTTTTCAGGCACCAAGATTTTACTCCAGCTCATGTTGTAACCTACAACTAACAGGAGGGTCCAGCTGCACTTGGCTTCTATGCCTAAAAACAACCAAACACACCCTCCCTGTGAAGAAGATCCTTTTCTATTTGGGTTTCTCAACTTTGGCACTATTGACATTTTGTGCCAGATAACATTTTGCTGTGGAAGGCTGACCTGTCCCTCTAAGGAGACTCGGCCTCATCCCTGGTCTCTACTCACGATGTGTTAATAGTGTCACCCTAGCAATGTCTCTATTATTGCCAAATGTCCCCCAGGTGGCAAACTCTTCCCTAGTTAAGAACCATTGCCTTATATCCATCACTTCCCAGAAAACCAAGCAAATCTGAAAGTTATAAAACAGCCTCTCAGATGGAATATGTACTTAAAAAAAATCACTAATTTAGGTGCAAAATGAATTTGTAAGAACTGTGTGAGTGATGAAATGAATTAAAATATGGTTGAGAAAATTCTTTAGCTGAGAAAACAAACTCAGATGAAATCCTAAACTACATCAGTCAAAATTTCTTTTGTTTTCTGGTTATTCCCTTTCTCTGTTGATTTATGTAGGCTTGTCTCTCCCTTCCTGACTTCCAGACACAGCAAAGAGGTTTTCAAAAAAACCCCTTACTTATTATTTTTCCCATTGAGAAACTTGATTTTCATCTTCTCCTCTCTTCCCTCTGAGGCCAATTCGTGCGTATTGAAAGAGCTGGGGCAGGGGAATGTCATCTGAAAACCGACCAACTTCTTCTTGTCTGACAAACCTGCTGTCAAGGGTAAGTGACTTTCTTTCTGGTCACTGTTGGTAATAAATATTCCTCTGATCACTATATTCTCCATTTAGTTATTAATAGGTCCAGTTCTGTGTAATAATCGAAATGTATAATTTCATTGAAATTGTCTCTATCCTAGCATATGTCTGAGAGTTGGCTGCCTGTAGATAGAATACTGTGGTCAGGTTTTTTTTTTAACTGAGAGTCTCATTTTGCCACCCTTGGCATCACAGCTCACAGCAACCTCAAACTCTAGGGCTCAGGTGATTCTCTTGCCTCAACCTCCCTACTAGCTGGGACTACAGGTGCCCGACACAAAGCCAGGGCATTTTTTTTTTTTTTTTTTGAGACAGAGCCTCAAGCTGTCACCCTGGATAGAGTGCCGTGGCATCACAGCTCACAGCAACCTCCAATTCCTAGGCTCAAGCGAGTCTCCTGCCTCCACCTCTCAAGTAGCTGGGACTACAGTCGCCCGCCACAACGCCCGCCACAATGCCCGGCCATTTTTTGGTTGCAGCCGTCATTGTTGTTTGGTGGGCCTGGGCTGGATTTGAACCCGC